>CAUYQV010116950.1:0-17116 GCA_963574575.1 Galagoides demidoff
GAAGGTCACTTGCTGATGGGTCCAGGAATGGAAATGTGCTAGGGGACCTCAAGAGAAGAGGAATTTACCCAATGCATACAGGTATCTAATGGCACAGATGAAACTTGGGCTCATGAAAGGGTTTTGAGAAGTCCAGCCTGAAAATTCCTTATAAAAGGTTCCAGCAAGGCCTACATGAGAGCAGAGGTTTGCACACAAATTACTGTATGCCCAAGGGGTTTCTTTATACCTTGTTTAAAGATTGGAAGTAACAGCCTCCAAACGGCAAGGCCAGTAAAGGCAGGTATTCAATCTACCTTGTTCCTCTATAGCCTCAGGCATCATCAGATAAGAACAAAGAAGTAATGGGTAATAACATGTTCTCCATTAAGTTATGTTAAATTGGGTTATTTTGGAAAGGTTATGTCAAAAGGTATATGTTGAGTGGATTATAGGAAGCTAATCACGAGGTGGTCACATGATGTTTAAATGGATCAATGAGGTCATTGCTGTATTGTGTGCATGTACAAAATTCCCTATATAAACCAACCACAAATAAAGAAGCTCACCATTTTGCCTGAGTGAGCAGATGGTCACCTTTATTTAAAACACAATTTCAATAAGTGTGCTTATTCTCCACGACATCACTTTTCCGTGAGACCCTTATAGCAACAGGCAGGTAAGGTGAAATTGGATTGGGAGTTCCTGGGCTTATGGTTAACCAGCCCTTTGTCAAGGATCTGGTACTGATGGCTGCTTTTTCCCTATAGCTTTGCAAAGGTCCATACAGTATTATAGTCTGAGGCTGAGGAAACCTGCTTGGTATGGTGGGGTTAGGTGGCTCTGTCTTGTATTCAGCTGGTTCTTGTCTGATCTTAGTGGATCAGTGACTCTGGTGAAGTCTTAGCTATGGAGAAATACAAGCAATTAAGCAGCCCACCCCCTGTGGACAACAACTAGAAGAGGAAAATCAACCCTTCCCCTTACCACACAACTAGGGTATCACCTGCGAGAGTCCTTGGGATATTGGCCCAGGTTAGGAGTTCCAACCCAATTGACTCAGTCAGTATGAACTTTCAAGTGTGAGAATTCAAAAGGTCTCCAGCAACTAGATGGCAGATGTCTACTGGTTGCTTAAATTTGACTTGCTCCAGTGCTCTGTGGAGTCACAAAGGCCCACCTTGTAGCAGAGTTGGACCAAGGGGCTGAGTTTCTTTCTCCACTTTGTTCCTCTTTCACACCCAGTCACTGGTGACCCCACAAGGCTGAGGTCCTGCTCCCTCTAATATGGAGATGTACTGGAAGTTTGCACCTGTCAGAGTCAAAGGAAGGTCAATGCTCCCACAGCCTGGCCACTACTCTCTGCTACCAGCCGGCTGGGGGAGCTGAGGACTGCCTGCCTTGGGTACTCAGTAGCCACTGGTGAGTGTTCCACTTGGACTCAGTCTAATCCTGAGGGTAACAAGTCAGCAAATGCTTTTCCCCCTCAGCCACTGCGCCTTAGCCTCTGCCACTCTGCAGCACCAGAATCCCTATACTGGTTTCCTCTGGCAGTCCTCAGAGTTGGGGGGGTGTTTCTCCAAGATTAGACTCCAGTAGGATGGCTCTATTGTTGCTAGATCTCTGTGGGAAGTGATCCTGCACAGCTTCCCTGTGGTTGCCACAGCCAGGGAGTGCAGGCTGTGGTAGCAGCTCTGGGAGTGGGGCACACGGATCCAGCAGCAGGGCTGGGGATGATTCACACAGTTCTGGCAGTCCCTGGTGCCCGGTGACTTCATCAAGGAGATCACTCTCAGTTCACAACTCTGGCCAACGGGAGTGTGGTGCAGAGGCAGGGAGGACACAGGGGCAGGGCACAGGAAGTGCACAGCATGGGAAGTGCAGCTCTAGCAGTCTCTGGCCTGGAGAGGGGCAGCACTTGGTCCAGCAGGGGTAGGGAGTGCTGTTCTTGAGCCTCCTCCCACAGTCTCTGCAGGGGTTAGGCTTCTGGTTTATATGGCAAGGGGGGAAGGGTGGACTGGAAGTTCAGAATGGCAGGGAAAATGTTAGTTTAATTTTTCTGCCTGGTGAGAGAGTTTTCAGAGTCACAAGGTCTCTCTGGGGAAGTAGATTCCACTTCCTACAGCTCTCATCTGTGGGGTGAGACAAGACGTCCTCAGTTCACTGCTCACCCATAGAAAATCTACAGGAACAAATGAAAAAAAAAAAAGAAGAAAAAAGAAAAACACAACTTTATTGGGGGAGGGGCAGGCACTTTTCCTTTGGGATGAATTTTGTACCTGAAGTTTGCTTTCTTGGAGTTGCAGCTTGCCTCAGCAGAGGTGACCTGCAGATATCACTCTTCTCTCTTCTTGGCTTGGCTCCCAGTCTTCAGCTTAATTGGGTACTTTCTGGACATTATCCTTCCCTCTAGACAGGAGCTTCTGTCAGAGGCTGGTTCCGGTTGGCCATTTTGCCCCTCCACACTGGAAAATGTATTTAAAATCTATGTATATGTTGGTGGTACAGCCTTGTGTGAGTTGTTAGGCTTTAGAGAGGGCTAAAAGTTCTGCCTGTTGTGAGGAGGTGCAAGGAGGTAGAGTAATTGAGGCAATAGTGTGGGAAAAAGACACAGTAGCACTGCTTTGGCAATGAAGTCAGCAGTGGATTTAGAAGAGTGGTTCTCAACCTTCCTAATGCCATGGCCCTTTAGTACTGTTCACAACCACACAGGTTGAGAACCGCTGATTTAGAAGAACTACCATTGATAAACCAGGTGTCTTAGGAGTTAGGTAAGGGAAAGAGAGAGATGGTAGGAAAAGGATGTAGTGTTGCTGTGATTAAAGGCTGGCAGTCATGAAATGAGTTCTGGAAAGTGAGAGGGTCATGTGAATAGAGGGCAGCTCACAGAGCTGAAGGGTTATATGCCTGGCCAGGGATAAACTGAAGGTCTGGGTTTTCTATAAAGAGGATTTAAAAAAAAAAAAGAGGATTAAAAGTTGGAGAAATAGAGGTGTGGGGATTAAAGATGATAAGTGTTGATGTTTTAAAAGGGATGGAATTTCATGGGGGGTAAGTTTCTGGGCTTCCAGGAGAAAGAGTGACTTGGTTGCCCCAACTCAGTGACAAAGGGGCCAGCGTAGAGCTGTGAATTCTATCTGTTTTGAGAGGAATGCTACAGGGAAGTGATTATTGTGAGGTTTCTGTGTCAGGATTCCTACTGCATATCTTTGTGTTTTGACACTGAGAGGTAAAATGGATGGCAGGGATCAGAGAGATGAAGGTAGAGTGCTCAGGAAAAGAAGATTATAGGGAATGGAAGGAAGTTGACCAAAACTGGTGCAGGTCTAAGAGGTTGGTTCAGCAACCTATAGCATTGGTGTATAGAGGTTTAGCCAAGGCGATGAAATTGGGAACACAGGCTCTACAATATCCTGAAACCCTCAGGAAGGAGAAGAGGTCATTTTTTGTTTGGGATGGGGTAAGGAGGAAATAGCCTAAACATGGTGAGGGGGGGATGAGTTTTTTCCATCCCTGTAAGAGAATGCCAAGGTATCAGACAGAGGGAGAAGTTAATTGAGCTTTGAAAGGGGACACTCTATATCAGTGGTTCTCAACCTATGGGTCACAACCCACAGGAACTGTATTAAAGGCCTACGTCATTATGAAGGTTGAGAACCACTGCTTTATATCTTTTGGTAGTGAGGAAAGAGAGTAAGTGGATGCTGTCCTGCCAGGAGACAGTGGGGGAGGGGCTGCATAAAAGATGGTCATCTACATACTGAAGAATTGTGGAATTCTGTGGTAAGGTTTAACTGTTGGAGTACACCCTGAAGTGCCTGCCCAAAGTAGTGAGGGCTATCTCTAATTCCTTGTGGCAGAATTGTCCAGGTCAGCTGTTGGCTGGTGGAGGAATCAGGGTCTATCCAGGTGAAGGCAAAGAGGGGTTGGGAGAGTTTGTGGATGGGGATGGTAAAGAAGGCATCTTTGAGATCTAAAACTGTGTAGTGGGAAGTGTTGGAAGAAATGGAAGATAGGAGGATATAGGGATTAGGGACTACTAGGTGAATAGGCAGAACAATTTCAGTAATGGCTGGTAAGTCTTGCACTAACTGATATGAACCATTAACTTATTATTATTTTTTTAATAGGAAGGAGAGGAGTGTTATGTGGTGAATTAGTAGGTTTTAGAATACCAGCTGACAGGAGTTTGAGGATGAGTGGTTTAACTCCCCTGAGGGCTGCCTTGGGGAATTGTTTAAGGGAAGGGTTTGAATGCTGAGATTGGAGAGCAATGAGAATGGGTGCATGATGGGAGGCTATAGAAGGAAGAGAGATGTCCTATGCAATGGGATCTATGGGGAGGGCAGATTGAGAGTGAAGGAGTTGTAAGGGAGGGGTTGGGGAGGAGTAGGATGGGTAGTGAGAGGTGGGGGCCAGTGGGAATCATCAGGACTGCTTATAATCTTGAGAGGATATCTCTACCTAGTTGGGGAATGCTGCATGAAGGGATAATAAGAAATTAATGTGAGAAAGAGTGTCCAGAGAGTGAATACCACAAAGGTGGAGTAGTATGGGGGTGCAGCAAATTACCGTTGATTCCTACCAATGAGATCTGTGTTTCAGAGGACCTTTATAAGGTGACAGTATGGAAAAGGTTGTCCCTGTGTCTATCAGAAAATAAATTGTCTTACATTCCACTAGCAAAATTACCTGGAGCTCAGATTTGGTGATTGTGTAGGGGGCTTCTCTGGGGACTGTCAGTCTTCCACAGCTAGGCCTAGAAGGTTGGGAAATTCTATTGGGTCCTGAGAGCAGCAGGGAGCCAGATTCTCAGAAGGACTTAAGCAGTCATACTTCCAGTGAGGACCTCCACAGGCTGGACATGGTTTGGGGGGAGGGTTTGGATTTGGGCACTGTTTTGCCCAATGGCCTGTTATATTGCATCTAAAACATGGTCCCAGAGAGATTTTGTTCTTTCAGAGTGCCCCAATGAGTTTCAAGAAGTATCTGGGTTTTGTCTAATGGCAGAAGCCAGTAACCGGAGTTCAGAGAGGCATTGCTGTTTATAAGCCTCTTTTTGGTTGTTGAAGACCTTGAAAGCCAGATGAATGAGATCTCTCTGGGGGCTCTGAGGGCCCTGAGGGGAATTTTGGAGTTTTTTTTGGATATCAAGTGCAGGCTGAGAGATAAAATGCATGTTAATAATGAATCAGCCCTCGTTGCTCTCTGGTGATATGGTAGTATATTTGTGGGGAGCTTCGTTAACATGGGCTATAAACTGGGCAGGATTTTCATCCCACTTATAGGTTATTTCTTTTAATTTATTATAATTTATGGCCTTATGGACTGCTTTATTTAGTCCCTCTAAGAGATACTGGACCATGTGGTTACAGAGGTGGACCCCAGAAGTGTCAGTTTGGTAATTCCAACTGGAGTCCTCCTGGGAAATGGCTATCATGCTCTCTGGTAGGGTCTGGTCTATCCTACGTATGTCTTCCACATGAATCTGGGCCTGGGTCTAGACTTGCTCTCTCTCCTCTGAAGTTAGGGTGGAGGTGATGATGACATATAAATCATGACAGGTTAGATCATGTGATTGGGTTAGATGTATCAATTCTTGAGAGTATTTTGTGGGATCTGTAGAGAACAAACCCAGTCTCTGGCTTATGTGGGACAGGTCTGAGAGAGAAAAAGGAACATGATCCCTGATGATGTCCATTTCTGTAACCTCCTGGAGTGGATGTGGGGGTTGTGGAAATAGGAGTTCCAAAGGTGTGGCTGAACCTAATATAGGGTGGGGAAATTGGATCTGCCATGTTTCTTTTCTCTCCTGGTTCTACCATCTTTTGTCTTTCTATCATGTGTGGAAGGAAGGTTGTGGGGGTGGGGGTGGGGGAGGTAGTGGAGACAGGAGGGATGTGGTGGAATTGTGCACGTAGGAATGAGATTGAGGGAGGAGGGACTGCAGAGGGGCAGAAGGGGCAGCGTTGTCTTCTGGGTCGAAATAGGATAATGGAGATTCAGATGGGTCAGGGGAAGCTGGTTTCATTTGCATAAGGAAGATCTGAGAAGGTTCACAAGACAAACACACAGAAAGAATGTTTCAGGGAGAAGAAAGGCCTGGATGTAGGAAATCTCCGCCTAATCTCTGACAGTAATTATTGAGATCAGTGAAAATTGAGAGATCAAAGGTGCCATTTTCACGTAACCTAGAGCTGTCATCAAGTCTGTACCAGTAGGCCAAGCAGTATTACAGAAAAAGATGAGGTTTTTAGGTTTAAGGTCAGGATAGAGCTTTACAGACTTGAGGTAAGTTAAAAGGCAGCTTAAAGGTGAAGAAGGGGGCATCTGTGACTGACTGGTCCCCATATTGGAAACTAGAGGTAAAAAAAAATGAGGTTAAAGAAAGAATGTAAAGACAGCCTGTGAGGAGAGGAAGGAGGTGGCTGAGGGCTGGGCTCAGAGAGGCCAGGCCTCCATGTGTGACCTTGAATCAGTTGGAGAAAAATGGGCCAGGCCTGCAAGAGAGTGTTCTCAAATGCAAGGCACTAGATGGGTGAGCCTGGTTCACTGGGGTTAGGCCATAGGTGGCTGGGTCTGGGATCAGGAAGGTACTAGGCCTTCACATGTGAAAGTAGACAAGCTGAAAAAAGCAAGGCCTACAGGAGGGCATTCCCAAACTCGAGGCACTGGGTGGGTGAGCCTGGCTTGGTGGCGTTAGGTATGGACCACTGGAACTAAAAAAATTATTGAGGGGCTATATACGACAGCTTAAGAGCCCCAGAGATGGAGGGAGAGGGAAAGAGGAGTTGGGGTGGGGAAATGGAAAGAGAAGTTAAAAATGTTTAGAAAAGGATTCTAGACAAATGCTCACCTCACCAATAAATGGATGAATTTTGGGCAGGGGTTGGAGGGGTTCCCCCCTTTCCCTTTGTATCATATGAACAAAAGTCCATCTAGTTGGGTCCAGTGGGGTGTATTTTGCCACCCCCCGCAGGAGGCTTCTCCTCAATTGGAGTCACAGCACCAAAATGAGAGGTCAAAGACCGAAAATAAAAGATTATTCCAAAACATGAATGAAAGGAAATGGAGTCCAGGTTTTGTGTGGGCAACACCAGCCTTTATTTCTATGGGTGAGCTGAGGAAGTAAGCCCGTGGGTAATGGTGGATGGGGGGTTTAAAGGTCAGAAGTGTGGGAGTTGGTACATTCCCGTTCCTGGGTGAGACATCTGTTGGAATGTTGGGGGTTGGCCCATTCACCCTTCCTAGGTGGAACATTCAATTTGGGCAGGTCCGCTCTATTTGGGCGGGTCTCTCCATTTGACTCTATCAGATATATACACCAATATCAGGCATCCTGTGCTTCTAACATGACTTATTTGTGAGAGAAAAGGTGTGTGTGTGTCTGTTGGATGAGAGGAGATATGAGTTGGAGTGTGGGGCCCTGATTGCTCCTACTTCATGGGAGTGTCTGATAGGTCTTATTGAATGGAGACTAGTGGCTGAGTCATGAGTTTTTCCTTCTCCCATTTTTCTGTCCTCAAATGACACCTGTGGCTCCAGAGCCAGATACTCTTTGAGTTCTTTAAAGTGGAGGCTATGTTACCAGAGAGAGGGTCTGGCCACCTGTCACTGTCCAGCCAATATGCAGAGATGGAGATTAGGTCCACCAAACTTTACTGTCAGAAGGCCAACAATTCTGGGGAATGGTAAGAGTAGCCTCTCAATTCTATTCTGCCTCAGTTACAATTCTAATGGTTTTTATAATAGGAATACAAAGAAACTTAGAAAATTTTAATTTTGTCTCATAGGAAATAACATCAAAGTAGCCTTCATTCTGGCAATGTAAAATGTTTAACAGAAAGGTAATTTTCACCTTAATAAAATATCTAAGAGAATCATTAAAGAAAACATATCATCAAAGTAACCTTTGCCAATATCATAACATCCATTGTCTATGTGTGACTATTTCCTCAAGTCTCCTGGTGTAAATGTGTTCACAATCATGGAGAAACCTTAACTAGATAATCACAGAAGGTATGTCTGGGGTGCTAAGCAGACTAGGTCACCTATACTGGTTTGGTTCAGCTTCTCAGGCTGTGGGCAACAACAATAGAGAAGGTTGCTTGCAGGATGCTTTTCTGGCTTTAGCTCCTAAATATTTGTGATCATGGACCCTTGCCCAGGAAAAAATGTTCATGTGGGTTATTTCCCCAATATATTGATTTCAGTGTTATTATCGTATAATATAAATTCTGTCTACTAACAATTTCATTGTTATTATCATATAATATAATTCTGTATAAACATGCACATGAATGCATTTTAAGGGAAATATTTCTTACATTATGAAACATAAAATTTGAAGTTATCAAAGTATGAACTAAATCAAATTTTAAGGTGCCCCAATCAGCTGACTGAATGGATCCCCTCTTGGCCAAGGGGATACCCTAAAACTGAGTTGCTAGCCATGGCAAACATCAAACATGCCTCATCATGCTCCTTCCCTTCTTGGAGAAGTCCTTTGTAACTCATTAACAGGTCTAAGACTATGCAAGACAAACCCACAGGTCCTCAATTTACATAATATAATATGGCCTATAGCTTATCTCTGATTAACAGAATTCCTTATCTTTTTCCAGTTTCATCCATGTAAACATGAAGGAGTTAAAGTATCTTAAGAAAAATAAAAGACGAAGCTTCATTTCCTTAACCAATTACAAATCAAATAATCCTTAAAACACGTCTATATGTCACCTATAACCTGTAGCCCTCACTTTGAGACATCACACCATTTCTGCCAAACGATTGTATGCATTCCATGTTTTGATTTATGACTTTAAGGGTAACCCTATCTCCTGGAAATGTATAAAACTAAGCTGTAAATCAAATCACAGTTTGTCCACTTGCTCAAGGCTTCTCAGGTGTGGCTCTGGGCCTAGTCCTCAAATTTGGCTCAGAACAAACCTCTCTAAAATTATTTTACAGAGTTTGTCTTCTTTTAGGTAGACAAAAATGAGAACCATATATGTTTATATGAAAACATATAAATGAAATATAACAAACATTTTCCCAATGTATACAGAAAACTAGAAATCTGTATGCCAAACTATTAAATATTAATACTTCTAAGTAGAATGGTGGGAAAAGAGAGAGATTGGCAGGACAATTTCACAGTATGCATTATACATTTCTACATTGCTTGAAATTTCTTTAAATGAATTTTTGAAATATCAAGGACAATTTGTGGTAAAGAGATTAACTTAAAAATGTGGAAAACGTGTACATATTTAAATGACCAAGTACTAAAATATGTTATTGAGTGAATATGGTTTCTATAATATGGCACATGTGTAAATGTGTATATGGGCACATAGGAATTGTGTAGGAGGCAAATGCACCATTTTATTAATGGTGAACATCTACAATACACTGTCTTCTTTGTATATATTTCTACTTATTTTTATAAAAAACTAAACTATAAACCTATTTAATGTTATTTTAGAATAATCCAAATATATTAACATTAAAGAGTTCAATTTCCTTTTACTCTCATAGCCCCACATTCATACAAACACACATATGCTCTCACATCATTTTTAGTTCATCTCTTTACACACAGTGGGTACTATGAAATCTATGTGTTCAAAATGGATACTTTCTTTTTTTTTCTTGAGACAGAGTCCCACTATATAACCCTGTATAGAGTACTATACCAGTCTATATCTCCATCATTAGCATACAAAGGGTCCTTTTTCTTTATATCTTCACTAACACTTAGCTTTTAACTTTATGTTAATAGCCTTTCTAATAGGTGATATCTCATTTTCATTTTAATTTGCATTTGTCTGATGATTAATAATGTGGAGCATTTATCTGTTAGCCGTTTATATAAAATTGGACAATTAAATTCACAAATTTGTCCCAGAAAAAGTGCTTTTGAAGGGTGGACCAAGCATTTCCCTTAGTACATATCTTCCCATGGGGAATACTTCAAAGGTGACCATAGTGATATTCAACAGTGGGTATGTAGCACTTTCTATAGGATGAGTTAATTATCTGACTTTGTATTTCTTCTTTGGAGAAATGTCTATCCAGGTCTTTTGCTTGTTTTCTAATTGGGTTATTTGTTTTTGAAATGATAAATGTTTAATTGGTATCTCAATTACTCTGATTTTATTATGACACTTTTTTGTTATTCAGTTGTATGAGTATATTTTGAATACTAACCCCTTGTTAGATACAAGGTTTGCAAATACTTTTTCTGTTCCACAGATTGTCATTTCCTTTTGCTAATTACATACATTTTAGTTTGATGTGGTCCATTTGTTTATTTTTGCTTTTATTGCCTATGCTTCTTGTCCTGTCCATTTGAGTTTATTTTTGAGTATGGTGAAAGATCAGGGTCCAAGTTCATTTTTTGCTTGTGAATTTTCATTTTTTTCTGATAGCATTTATTGAAGAGATTGTCCTT
Source organism: Galagoides demidoff (assembly GCA_963574575.1). Lineage (NCBI taxonomy): Eukaryota > Metazoa > Chordata > Mammalia > Primates > Galagidae > Galagoides > Galagoides demidoff. The sequence goes on from CAUYQV010116950.1 coordinate 10,436, forward strand.
TCCCCATGGCGTACTCTTAGTGCCTTTGTTAAAGATTGGTTCACCAGATATGGGTGGGTTTATTTCTGTGCTTTCTATTCCATTTGTCCATATCTGTTTTTATGATAGTATCATGCTATTTAAATTATTATCATTTTATAATATATTTTGAGATCAGAAAGTGGGACACCTCCAGCTCTGTTTTTTCCTCAAGATTGTTCTGGTTAGTTAGGACCATTTGTGGCTTTGTATTTTAGAATATTTTCTCTATTTTTCTAAAGATTGACTTTAGGATTTTGATAGGATTGCATTGAATCTGTAAGATTGCCTTGGGTAGTATTGACATTGCCAGCCACATGCACCAAGGTTGGCAGGTTCGAACCCAGCCTGGACCTGCTAAACAACAATGACAACTGCAAAAAAAGTAGCTGGGCATTGTGGTGGGCTCCTGTCGTCCCAGCTACTTGGGTGGCTGAGGCAAGAGAATCACTTAAGCCCAATAGTTTGAGGTTGCTGTGAGCTGTGATGCCATGACATTCTATTGAGGGCAACATAGTGAGACTCTGTCTCAAAAAAAAAAAAAATACTAAGTCATCCAATCCATGAGCATGAGGTATCTTTCCACTCATTTGTATCTTCTATAATTTTGTTCATAAGTATTTTATAGTTTTCAGTGTAAAGATCTATCACATTTTTGGTTAAATTTATTTCTAGGTATTTTGTTCTTTTCAATGCTATTGTAAAAGAGATTGTTTTCTTAAATTCCTCAACAAATAGTTCATTGTTTTTCTGTTAATGTGGTATATCACTTTTATTGATTTGTGTATGTTGAACTATCCTTGCATCCCAGGGTATAAAAACACATTAGTAAACTGATATTTGCATGATTTCATATCCTGCAACTTTGCTGAATTCACTTATATCAGGTTTTTCATGGAATTTTTTTAAGACTGTTATTTTGTAGCCTTTGGTATAGTACTCTGGCATCATAGCTCACAGAAACCTCAAACTCTTCGGCTCAAGTGATCCTCTTGCCTCAGCCTCCCAAGTAGCTGGAACTACAGGCACCCACCACAATGCCTGCCTAGTCTGTAGAGACAAGGTTTCACTCTTACTTAGGCTCATCTTGAACTTGTGAGCAAAACAGTCTGCCCACCTGAGTTTCTCAGAGTGCTGGATTTACAGGTGTGAGCCACCATGCCTGGCCTAGCCTTTGGGTGGAGTTTTTTAAAGGAGTTTTCTATATGCAAAATCATATCTGAAAACAAATAATTTTATTCATTCCTTTCTGATTTGGATACCATTTATTTATTTTTCTTGTTTAATTACTCTGTCTAGGACCTCTAATACTATATTGAATAGAAGTGGAAAGAATGGGTATGTATTTTTATCTTATTCCTGATGATAAAGGAAAAGCTGTCAGCTTTTTACTATTAGATATGATATTAGCTACGGGTTTGTAATATATGTTCTTCAGTATATTGAAGTACATTCTTTCTATACCCTAAATTTTTCAGAGCTTTTATCATGACAAGATGTTGAATTTTGTCAAGTGCTTTTTCTGTATCTATTGAAATGATTATGTGATTTTCTGTTAATGTGGTATATCACTTTTATTGATTTGTGTATTTTGAACTATCCTTGCATCCCAGGAATAAATCCAATTTGTCATGATGTGTGATCCTTTCAGTGGGCTGTTGAATTTAATTTGCTTAGTAATATGTTGAGGATTTTTGTGTATCTATGTTCATCAGGAATATTGGCCTGTAAGTTTCTTATAGTCTCCTCAGGCTTTACTTTTAGGGTAATGTCAGCCTCATTGAAGGAGTTTGGAAGCTCTCCCTTCACTTTTATCTTTTACAAGCATTTAAGAGGAATTGCTATTAATTCTTTGAATATTTAGTTGAATTCAGCAGTGAAGCCATTTAGCCCTGGGCTTTTTCTTTCTGGGAAGTTTGTAATTACTATGTGAATATTTTAATGTGTTATTGGTCTGCTCAGGATTTTTATTTCTTCTTGATTAAATCTTAGTAGGTTGTATGGTTTTAGTAATTTGTCTATGTCCTCTAGGTTTCCAATTTATTGACATATACTTGCCCATAACTGTTCCTTGTGATCCTTTTTATTTATGAGGAATCTATTTAATATTTCCATTTTCATGTCTGATTTTATTTATTTAAGTCTTATCTCTTTTTCTCTTACTCTAACTACAGGTTTGTCAATTTTGCATATCTTCCCTAAAAAACAAATTTGTAAGGAGGATATAACAGTTATAGATATATATGCATCCATTGTAAGATTACCTAAATATATAAAGCAAATACTAATAGAACTGAAAGGAGGAATAGTAGTATAATTCAATATCTCACTTTCAACAATGGATAATCACCTGGACAAAAAAATCAATAAGGAATCAGTGTACTTGAACCATGCTATAGACCAAATGATCCTACCAGACATATAGAAAATTCCATCCAATAGCAACAGAATACATATTCTTCCTAAGCAAATATGGAGCATTCTCCAAGATAGATCATATATTAGGCCAAAAAATTTAAGAGCATTGAAATTATACCATTAATTTTCCAATCACAATGATATGAGACTAGGAATCAATAATAGGAAGAAAATTTGAAAATTAATGAATATGTGGAAATTTAACAATATGCTCCTGAAAAACCAGTGGTTCAAAAGGTAATCTGAAAACAATCTGAAGAGAAACGAAAATGGAAATGCAACATACCAAACTAATGGGATACAATAAAAGGTATTCTAAGAGGGAAGTTTATAGCAACAATTGCCAACATTAAGGAAAAAAAAAGATATCCAGTAAACAACCTAATTTCACACATTAGAGACCTAGAAACAGAGGAACTAAGCCCAAAGTTAGCAGAAGGATGGAAATAATAAAGATTAGAGCAGAAATAAATGAAGTAGCAAATAGGGAAAAATAATAGAAAAATAAACAAAAATAAGTTTTTTTTTTATTAAATCATAGGTGTGTACATTAATGCATTTATGGGGTACTATGTACTGATTTTATATACAATTTGAAATACTTACAACAAGCTATCACTGCACTTTCTTAATTATTGTGTTAAGACATTTATACTCTACACTTAATAGATTTGACATGTACCCTTGTAAAATGCACCATAGGTGTGGTACCACCAATTGCCCTTCCTCCACCCATCTTCCTCTTCCCCCTTCATCTTGGGCTGTAGTTGAGTTATAGCTTTCACATGGAAATGTGGGTGATTATATGTTGGTTTCATAGTAGAGCTGAGTACATAGGAAACTTTTTCTTCCATTCTGGAGATACTTTATTAATAAGAATATGTTCCAGCTCCATCCATGTAAACATAAAAAGAGGTAAAGTCTCCATCTTTTTAAGGCTGCATAATATTTCATGGTGTACATATACCCCAACTTATTGATCCATTCATGAGTTGATGGGTACTTGGGTTTCTTCCATGATTTGGCAATTATGAATTGGGTGAAATAAACATTCTGGTGCAAATATCTTTGTTATAAAGTGATTTTTGAACTTCTGGATATATATCTAGAAGCGGAATGGCAGGATCTAATGGCAAGTCTATTTTTAGATCCCAAGTGATCTCCAAACTTCTTTCCAAAAGGAATAGATTAGTTTGCATTCCCACTAGCAGTATGGAAGTGTTCCCTTTTCTCCACATCCACGCCAACATCTTTCGTTTGGGGATATTGTGATGTGGGCTAATCTTACTGGAGTTAGAAGGTATCTCAAAGTGGTTTTTATTTGCATTTCTCAGATGATTAAGGATGATGAGCATTTCTTCATGTGTCTGTAGGCCGTGTGCCTGTCTTCTTCAGAGAAGTTTCTATTCAGATCTCTTGCCCACCCTGAGATGAGGTCACTCATTCTTTTCTCACTAATACATTTGAGTTCTCTGTGGAGTCTAGTTATCAAATCTTTTTCCATGATATAACATGCAAATTATCTTCTCCCTTTCTGAGGGCTGTTTGCTTGCTTTACTTACTGTGTTCTTGGCTCTGCAGAAGCTTTTTTAATTGAAGCAACACCAAATATATATTATTGGGATCTGATCTGATCAAAGGTTTTTTTTTTTTAAGGCAAACTGTCATTTTAAAAAATCATTTCTCTGAGATTTTGATGTTTTCTGGAACTGTTAGACTTTGGAGAATATGCTTCATTAATTTTGGATACATCTCTATTATTTATGGGTAGCATATTTATCTTTTCTAGTTCTTATACTTAAATTCAATCAATTTTGTTATAACAGAGTTAACATTTTATTATATTTGTTATAATGTTGCAAATAATTCTATTCTACTTTTGGGGGATGTATAATTCCTCTTATATTTTCAAAATAAAATACTGTTTTATTTTATATCATTCCTTTTGACTGATCTTGATATTCTAATACAAGATGAACATTTTTTTTCCATGAAAAGGCACTCATATTAGATATTAATTAATTTTTAAAAATTAACAGATATTTTTTCAGAACATCAATTTGACTTTTTTATTTTTGATACATTGATATAAACTAGAGTTTCTTCTTAATATGATTCCTTAATTTTTCCTATTCTGCCAATTTATTTTTGGAAAAATAGCTCTGAAATATGAAAACAATTACACAGGTGTTTTCTTACCTGTTATCACTACCTTCATATGAGTTTTCCAAAACAATCTGACATAAAAACCTAATATTAATGCATATCCATATACAATCTATATGTAGGTGAATGAAATCTCAGAATGCAGAAAAAATTTTGGCAGCCCTGACCAATATTGTTTGCTCTGTATTCCCCTGATATTCTCTTTGCGGGAGTATCCTTTCAATGATTGAGTGGTTTCATAAAACACAGGTTTCTGGCGGTCTTCATCACTGACACTGAGTCTTCTTAATAACAGCCATCTGCCCCCATGCACACTCCTCTCCCACGTTGAATTCTCCTCTCTCCCATGCTGTTAGAAGTAAACACTGTCTTAAATAAAGTGTTTATCATTCTCATACATGCCTTTTTACATGATACATAGGTGTATATATTGCTTATATCCATGCCTTTTTTCTGCATATAGCATATGACAAATATATATGTCATAAATATATATGTGTATATATATATATCAATAGATCCACAGTTAATATATATAATTATTTTTCATGCTTTTATATTTCATATACTTGGTATCATAATACTGCTCTCTTTTTTGCTGCATGCTCTCCATTTTATTTTTACTGTTTTTGTTTTTATTAAATCATAGCTGTGTACATTAATACTGTCAAGGGGTACAGTGTGCTGTTTTTATATACAATTTGAAATATTTTCATCAAACAAGTTAACATAGCCTACATGTCATTTTCTTAGTTATTGTGTTAAGACATTTATATTTTACATTTAGAAAGATTCACATGTACCCTTATAAGATGATTTTTACTTTTAAAAAAAATCATACTGTGTATATTTTGAGGTTTACAACATGATTTTATGGGATACACATAGGGAATAAAATGGTCACTATAGTTAATTAGATTAACATATCTGTAACCTCACAATTATTTATTTGGGGATAAGAGCAGCTAAAATCTACTTATTAGGAAAAGTGCCTAATACAATACAATTTTATTAACTTTAGTCCTTATGTTGTGCATTAGATCTCTAGACTTGTTCTTCCTACATAGCTACTATTTTGTATCTTTTGATCTACATCTCCCCATTTTCTCCCCCATCCCTCTTCTCCTGGTAACCACTGTTTCATTCTCTACCTTTGTATATTTGAGCACTTTTAAAACATATTCCACATATAAGCCAGATCAGGCAATATTTTTCTTTCGGTGTCTTCCTTATTTCACACAGCACAATATTCTCCAGGTCCATAAATGTTATGGAAAATGACAGGATCTCTTTTTTTTAAGGCTCAATCATAATATATTTTATAAATGTTTGCATATGTGTGTGAATGTATACATATATGTATATATGTGTGTGTGTGTATATATATATATATATAGAGAGAGAGAGAGAGAGAGATATCACATTTTCTTTATTCTTTTCTTTTTAGACAGAGTCTTATTTTGTCACCCTCTGTAGAGTACTGTAGTGTCATAGCTCACAGCAACCTCAAGCTCTTGGGCTCAAGTGATCCTCTTGCCTCAGCCCCCTACCCCCCCGCCCAAGTAGCTGGGACTACAGGCGTCCACCACAATGCCAGGCTAGTTTCTCTACTTTTAGTAGAGACAGGGTCTGACTCTTGCTCAGGCTCGTCTGGAACTCCAGAGCTCAAGAAACACACCTGCCTTGGCCTCTCAGAGTGCTAGGATTATGTAAGTGATTCATGGTGCCCAGCTCTTTTTTTGTTTGTTTTTGATGGATATTTAGGCTATTGGGAATGATGCTACAATGAATATAAAACTTGGGAGTACAGGGTGCAGATATATTTTCATTTCCTTGGGTGTATACCCAGAAAGGAGTTTGCTGTGTCATATGGTAGTTTTATTTTTAATTTCTTTTTTTTTATTGAATGGTAACTATGTACATTAATGGACTTCTGGGGTACAGTGTGGGGTTTTCACATGCAATCCGAAATACTTCCATCAAACTGATCAACACAGTCTTCATGTCATTTTCTCAGTTATTGTTTTAAAACGTTCTGATTCTACTCTTAGAGAGTTTCACTTGTACCCCTGTAAGATA
>CAUYQV010116956.1:0-14344 GCA_963574575.1 Galagoides demidoff
CCATGGCATCACAGCTCACAGCAACCTCCAACTCCTGGGCTCAAGCGAGTCTCCTGCCTCTGCCTCCCAAGTAGCTGGGACCACAGGCGCCCGCCACAACGCCCGGCCATTTTTTGGTTGCAGCCGTCATTGTTGTTTGGCAGGCCCAGGCTGGGGATTCGAACCCGCCACCTTAGAAGATTGAGCCACAGGCACCGAGCCACTAGCTGTAATTTTTAAAAGCGTATCTTTTCTCTAGATAATTCAGCATCATATAACCTCCTCCTTTACACATTTACTGTAATTTTTTTTTTTTTGCAGTTTTTGGCCAGGGCTGGGTTGAACCCACCACCCCCGCATATGTGGCCAGCACCCTACTCCTTTGAGCCATAGGTGCTGCCCTAGCTGTAATTTTAAAAGTGTATCTTTTTCTCTAGATAATTCGGCATCATATAACCCCCTCCCTTACACACCTCTTGCCTTGTATTGTGGTGATTTGTTACATATACAAAAAATGCAAATGACATTACAGACCAATAAGATGAATTAAAAAAATTAATTTTTAACCGTCTGGCTTAAAAATAATCTAAATGTTATGTAGGTAAGTTTCTATGTAAATGTATATAATCTAATTTTGGCAATAAATAATTCAGTTAGAGTATTAAGAGAAAGAAAAATGTTATATTATGTATTTCTAAAACAAATTAAAAGAATTCATTTTTAAGGTTTCCAGACTCCATAAGTATAGGACATATGATTCACACATTTGAAAACATCTAATACATTTCCTTAATGCCCCCCAAGTACCAACCATTGAATCATGACTATTAATATTTATTTTAGTTACTGATCATGTCCTAGATCCTTACTGACAACATCCCAATCTGCCTTGAGATCTAGCGTCTGGTTTATCATCTCATGTCTATGGGACGCATCTCGTCAGAGTCCTTAACTTCAGCGTGCTGTCTAATTTATTGCACTGGGCTTCAATCTGTTTATTTGTTAAATAGAGGGGTTAAATCTGATGATCTTTATCCTGTGATTTTAGGATCTGAAAACAAACTTATTATTTTACTTCTAATCCAGATAACTCATCATTCTTTCCTTTTACTTTTTTTTTTGAGACAGAGTTTCACTATGTCACCCTCGGTAGAGTGCTGTGGTATCACAGCGCACAGCATCAAACTCTTGGGCTTAAGCAATTCTCTTGCCTCAGCCTCCCAGCTCCCAGGCGGGTACCTGTAGTTGTGACTACAGGCGCCTGCCACAACGCCCAGCGACTTTTTTTTTTTTTTTTTTTGGTTGCAGTTGTAATTGTTGTTTGGCAGGCCTGGGCTGGATTTGAACCTGCCAGCTCCAGTATATGTGGCTGGCTCCCTAGCGGCTGAGCTACAGGCACCAGCCTATATGGCTTTGTTTTCTTTTTCTTTTTCTTTTTTATTTTTTGAGACAGAATCTCACTTTGTTGCCCTGGGTAGAGTGCTCTGGTGTCACAGCTCACAGCAACCTCCAACTCTTGGGCTCAAGTGATTCTCTTGCCTCAGAGTTGCTGGGACTACAGGTGCCCTCCACAATGCATGGCTATTTTTTGGTTGCAATTGTCATTGTTTTGCTGGCCCGGGCCGGGCTTGAACCCTCCAATCTTGGTGTATGTGGCCGGCCCCCTACTCACTGAGCTACGGGCGCTGAGCCCACTTTCTTTTCTTGGTTCTCCGTAACCAATGCTGAGCATCAAGACCTGGCCCTTGCATCTTCTCTGAACTTGTTGTCAAGACTTCTGTGTCTCCACCTTTTACGCTTAATTTTGACATATTGGTCTGACTGCTGCTGGATAAACTTCTTGGTCCTCTTTGAGGATCCTGGGCTTCACATGGGGTCTGAGGGTGGCCATGATACTGAATAGGAGATGGCTGCTACCTCCGCAGGCAGCGCTGAAAAGAGAGCTAATTTCTTTTAATTAAATCTCCTGAAGTGAGATCTCCTTTAATCTCCTAAAGTGAGATTGCTTGATGCCAGGAGTTCAAGACCAGCTTGAGCAAGAGTGAGACCTGGTCTCTACAAAAAAAGAAAAAAAAAAAAAAAGAAAAAAAAGAAAAATTAGCCAGGTGGGGTAGCACACACCTGTAGTACCTGTACTATTTTTTTTTTATTGGCAAATGAAACTTGTATTATATTTATTGTGTATAATATGATGTGTTGATACACATATACTTTGTGGAATGGTGAAATCAAGCTATTTAACATGAATTTCCTCACATGTCTAATTTTGTGATAACATTTAAAATCTACTCTCTTAGCAATTTTTAAGTGTAAAATATAGCCATTAACTATAGTCACCACGATGAACCAGGGCTCCCTTGAACTTATTCCTCCTAAGTGTTGCTTTGTGTCCTTTGCCTGACATCTCCCTACTCCTCTCTGTCCACTGCCTCTGGTAATCACTAGCTTACTTTCTGTTTCTACCAGATTGACTTGTTTTAGAGCCCACATATAAGCAAGATCATATGGTATTTGTCTTTCTGTGTCCATCTTATTTAATGTAACATAATGTCTTCCAGTTTCATCTTTGTCATCACAAATGACAGGATGTAATTTGTAAGAGATTACTTCCTTTGTAAGAGATGAATAGTATTCCATTGTATATACATACTGCATCTTAATCCATTCGTCTGCTGATGGATACATAGGTTGATTCCATATGTTGGCTATTGTGAATTATGCTACAGTGAACATGGGAGTACAGATGCTTGTGTGTGTGTGTGTGTGTGAGAGAGAGAGAAAGAGAGAGAGAGAGAGGGAGGGAGAGGGAGATCAACCCATAATGCAGAGACATCATTATAGCTCATAGCAACTTGAAACTCTTGGGTTTAAATGATCCTCCTGCCTCAGCCTCCTGAGTAGCTGGGACTACAAGTGTGCGCCACCCCGCCTGGCTTATTTTTCTATTCTTTTGTAGAGACCAGTTCTTACTCTTGCTCAGGCTGGTCTTGAACTCCTGGCATCAAGCAATCCCACCTTAGGCTCCCAAAGTACTATGAGCCACTGCACCTGGCCTAGGTATCTCTTTGGCATAGTGACTCAGATCCTTTGGATATATACCCAGCAGTGAGATTGCTGTATTGTATGGGTAGTTGTATGTTTAATTTTTTTTTTAATTTATTGTTGGGGATTCATTAAGGGTACAAGAAACCAGGTTTCACTGATTGCATTTGTTAGGTAAAGCCCCTCTTATAATTGTGTCTTGCCCCCAAAAGGTGTGGCACACACCAAGACCCCACGCGCCTCCGTCACTCTGTTAATCCCTCCCCACTCCTTCTTCCTCTCTCTGCGCACCTTGTCATCCTCATATCAAAATTGAGTACATAGGATTCAGGCTTCTCCATTCTTTTTTTTTTTTTTTTTTTGAGACGGAGCCTCAAGATGTTCCCCTGGGTAGAGTTCTGTGGCATCACAGCTCACAGCAACCTCCAACTCCTGGGCTCAAGCGAGTCTCCTGCCTCAGCCTCCCAAGTAGCTGGGACTAGAGGCACCCACCACAATGCCTGGCTATTTTTTGGTTGCAGCCGTCATTGTTGTTTGGCGGGCACGGGCTGGATTTGAACCCACCACCTCAGGTGTATGTGCCTGGTGCTTTAGCCACTTGAGCTACAGGCGCCAAGCCCATGCTTCTCCATTCCTGTGATGCTTTACTAAGAATAATGTGTTCCACCTCCATCCACGTTAATACAAAGGCTGAAAAGTCTCCATTTTTTTTAGTGGCTGAATAGTATTCCATGGTATACATATACCACAGCTTGTTAATCCATTCCTAGGTTGGTGGGCATTTAGGCTGTTTCCACATTTTGGCAATTGTAAATTGAGCTGCAATAAACAGTCTAGTGCAAGTGTCCTTATGATAAAAGGATTTTTTTCCTTCTGGGTAGATGCCCAGTAATGGGATTGCAGGATCAAATGAGTTCTTTGAGGGTTCTCCATACTTCCTTCCAAAAAGGTTGTATTAGTTTGCAGTCCCACCAGCAGTGTAAAAGTGTTCCCTTCTCTCCACATCCATGCTAGCATCTGCAGTTTTGAGATTTTGTGATGTGGGCCATTCTCACTGGGGTTAGATGGTATCTCAGGGTGGTTTTGATTTGCATTTCTCTAATAATTAGGGATGATGAGCATTTTTTCATGTTTGTTCGCCAACCTCCATACTCTTTTCCATAATGGCTATACTAATTACATTCCTAACAACAGTGTTCAAGGATTCCTTTTTCTCCACATCCTTGCCAACATTTATCTTTCATCTTTTTGATAATAGTCATTCTAACAGGTATAAAGTAACATCTCACTGTGATTTTAATTTACATTTCCTTATGATTAGTGACTTTCCTTCTGCTTCATAAATGTTCAAGAATTCCTTAGCATCTTTTGTAGTACAAGCACGCTGGTGATCAATTCGTTTAGCTTTTGCGTGCCTGAACATTCTTTTTCATCTTGGTTTTGGATGGGTAGTTTATCTGGGTGTAGAATCCTAGTTTGACGGTTTAATTTTTTTTCTAATACTTTTCTGGCTTGCATAATTTCTGACAAGGAGTGAGCTGTTAGTCTTACCTTTGTTCCTCTTATGTAATATGTATTTTTACCTGTGGTTGATTTTATAGGTTTTTATTTTCTTCACTAGTTTTAAAGAGACTTGTGATATAACAACTTGAGATAGTTTTTTCCACTGGGGTTTGTTAAACACTTTAAGTCTGGGAACATTTTGGCCATTTCATCTTCAAATGTTTTTCTGCCCACCCTCCTTCTCCTCCTCAGGGATTCTACCTACATCTTAGGTTGCCTTGTATTGTCCTCCAGCTCAGTGATGCACTGTTCATCTTTTTCCAGCTGTTTTCATTTTGGATAATTTCTCTTGCTTTGTTTTCAAGCACGCTATCTTTTCTTCTGGAATGTCTAATATACTAATGTCAGGGTTTATGTTGTTAACCCTGACACCCACGTGAATCCTGCCATTCCCTAGAACATGCCTTTTTTGGGGTCAGATTTTGGCCAGGGCCGGGTTCAAACCTGCCACTCCTGGTACATGGGGGGTGGGGGGGGTAGTGCCCTACTCTTTGAGCCACAGGTGCTGCCCCATGTGGTTCATTTTTGACCTGTGTCTTACACGCATCCCTAACCTCACGCCTCTTCTCATACGTTCCTTACATCTGGAAGGTCTTTTCTAAACTGTCTCTTAAATTTTAGAGCCTTCCTTTCTGGTGTCCACACAGAGCCTACTTTTCTCCAACTTCTATGGCATCTACAGTCTGTGCTTGTTTGAACACTTTCCTATTTGTGTTTTTTGATTATGCGTATATTTACATTTTGCCTTTTCAAATGAACAAAAACCTTGGAAAGGTGGGAACCATGCACAAATAATCCCTCTGTGTATCTTCAGAGGCAAGAGGTTCTTCAACAGATATTTTTAAAAAGAAGGCAAAAATCATCCTGATTAACTTGCATAGACTGCTGGAATCACTGACAGGAAGCTGGCACCTCCATAATCATGTCATTTTTGTGTCCACATTGTGAAATGGTACTGTTGGTAAAATCGTCATGCAATGGAGGCCTTCTGGATTTTAAACCAAATTAGAGAATATTATTGGGTCATGGTTCTGGGGTATATTTCATCTTATTTTTATTTATCCCATCAAATACTGTGCCCCAATTTCTACGAAGTAATTTAACACAAGGGATGTCATATCATGTAATATTTCTTTTCTTTCTTTCTTTTTTTTTTTGAGACAGAGCCTCAAGCTGTCCCCTGGGTAGAGTGCCGTAGCATCACAGCTCACAGCAACCTCCAATTCCTGGGCTCAAGCGAGTCTCCTGCCTCAGCCTCCCGAATAGCCAGGACCACAGGCGCCTGCCACAATGCCCAGCTATATTTTTTGGTTGCAGCCATCATTGTTGTTTGGCGGGCCCGGGCTGGATTCAAACCCACCACCTCAGGTGTACGTGGCTGGCGCCTTAGCTACTTGAGCCACAGGTGCTGAGCCATCAAATAATATTTCAACAGAAGCCAAGGAAATCCTGGTATCACATAGCCAGTGAACATAAACTGATATTTATTTATGCAAACATATTGAAAAATTCCTCTAAATCTTCAAAAATATTTATGTTGTCATGAACACATAAAATGAAAACTCTAGAGTGACTATCAAGATTTCAGTTTTCATAAAAAACAGTGAAGTAAAATTCCTTTCCACAAACATAGAAGAGTTGGCTAGAGTGAGAGAATGTAAAAAACATTAGTTTCTACTTTGGAAAAGGCATGAGGACTATTTTTCTTTAAAGTCTTTCAACAACATTAATTCCTATAGGAGGGTTAAATTTTCTTGTCATAATGGCATCTTGAAAATCTACACAGCTTCACCCCTTGCCAGCTAAATTTAAAGCACATAATATAAACTCCTCATACAGAATACTTTCATACCATAAGACAGGTAATTCACATTCTGATAAAGAGAAAAAGACAAGTGCTTTATTATGAGAACGGTTCAAGTAAAATCTCAGTGTGCACCAGTGAAAGTGAATAAAGGTTTGCATCAAATTTTTTTTGAATGAACACTGGGTTAAAAAGGGGCTACACGGTTTTTTTTCCCAAACATCACCCTTTGCTAAGGCAAAAATACACTTCATTTTATAACAGAACTGTTACAGAAGAAAGCTACATCACAGTACAGTACAGAATGTAAAATCCACCCTAGTCTGGAAGCCATCGTGGAATGGCACATCACCTACACTTAGAGCTTTCTAATGTAGGTTAGAATTACAGTATTTATCACAGCTTTATTTTTCTTTAAACTGATAAAATTTGAATACACTTTCTATTTCTCAGGAGTGTGCAGATGGGGGCCCATATTTTGATATTACAGTAATTACAACATTAAATAACATTGCACAGTCAACCTCCAAGGCTAATTCAGTATAAAATAACAAGTATTAAAATGTACCTTTACTAGTGATTTTACATAGCATATATCACTAATTATGAAAAACAAGTAGGCAAATGCCCAATTACAAAGCCACACATTATAGGCATAATGATGTGGAATAAATACAAGAAATCTGGCAAAATATTTAAAACAAATGTTACATGGGAACAAACTGAACAACCACGTAAGCGCAAATCAATAATATACATTTATAAATAGTATGTTTTGTCCACAAGTCTCTTAAGTAGTTACAGATATTACAATGGCAGCGGTGGACAGAGAGGAGGGAGAATGAGGCAAATGTTCCCAATGCCAGTTAATTCCTGAGGTGGCATTATTTCTTAACTGATGCATTGATCAACACTGTAAAGATGAATTTGTGCTATGAAACAGTCCCAATAGTATAATATTCCCGCAATTTTATCGTGGTATTCTGAAGGCAGCAAACCTAAGTGACAGTTTACATTATAATAACCGGATAAAATATTGTTTCTTTTTAATTTTGCTGCTACAATTAGCAGTGGGTCAGAAAACACTTCAAAGTTCGAAAGAAACTCGATGTAGATTTAACTTTCCCCCCAGTTAGCTCAGGCAAAGCTAATATTTATTTTCACACACTTATTTTAAGTAACTCTAAGTGCCAACACCATAAACCTTTTGTCTCTTCTCAACTAAGCCTTGTTTGATAACGAGGATCAGAGCAGAGATAAGCAGGAGTAATTCTGTGTATGAGAAAGCTGGTCTACTTATCGGCTACTGGTTTAGATTTAAATACAATCTTAAAATTATTTTAAAAAGTCCATGCTATAATTGTAAAGACTATTTTTGTGCACTTTTAATTCTGGACACAATTTTCAAAATTGCATGATGGAGGTAAGAATTTAAAAAACCCACCAGAATGTAAGTAACAGGGGAGAACATTTTCAACTCAAAGCATTAAACGTACATTTATGTGCAGAAATCTAGACAACTATACAAGTTTTTAAGCAATCATGTTTTATTATACAACTCTATAAACAGAAATGAACAGAAATACACAATATACTTACCTGTACATGTGAACCTACTTTTTAAGCTACAGATATTTATTATAGTTCATACTGACTTCAATTTTACAGTTCATAACTATGTATAACCTTATTGCAGTAAGGGCAAATTCTACATGGGGAGATTCACAGGTGGACCACATTAGGCATTACCAGTACATTCAAAAACTGTACCTCTTATATGGATGTAACTTCCCTGATCTTGTAAATTTGGATTTCTTTACAGCTTAAGCTCATTCGCTATTTTGGATGCAATGTTCTTAAAGGCAATAGATGTCCCAGATATTCGTTTGAATCGGACCCCATTAAGTGACAGCCGTGGCAACTTGCAGACTTCCATCTCCCACTGCACGAGGCTGTCCTGTCTAGCATCTCCATGGACACAGAAAAGTAAAAACCTCTCTTTTTGTTCATAATCACAGTTATTTGCATCTAACACTTTTCGGATTTCTCTCATCATGTCATTAGGGTCCATTGAACTAGTGGTCTTCATGCTCCACGTGAACCGCAAAGAACGCGGTTTGGAATCTTTACCCTCTTCCTTGTCTCTTTCTTTTGGTTCCCCTGATGTACTTCTGGAAAAAAGAGGGCAAAGGAAAAGGATGAAAACAAAAGTTCCGCTCAGCAAAGAAATCAAAACACATATAAAATTTAAGTGGTAATAATTCAGTGCCTTTAAAAAGATACAAAGATTTATGTTATCTTGCTCTTACAAAAACAGATGCCATCTGTTTTGACTTTTTAATATCTTCTACCTAATAGCATATTTTCTTACATATATTTGTTTGTGGGAAACAAGACTGCAGCTGAAAATGAAGAACTTAATGCTATTTTTTAGTTCCTTCCATATTTCTCTATTAAATTTTGCAAAAGCAAATTTTCCATTATATATACACACTGTCTGCATAGCTATGTATATATGTATACATACGCATATACACACAATAGGGACTACTGATATTGTTTGTAAATATACATTTTTAAAATATAAAGAAAAAATTCCTTTCTCCTGCCCTTTTTGAGGAGGAGTAAAGTAACAACTACAGAGGGAAAGAAAATAATTTGAAATTATTTTCCAATAATGTTGAAAATAAATGTTTCGTTGCAATTATGTGAAGATGTCAGATGATACCACGCTCTCAGTATTCTCATGCTCTCTCATTTCACTGATGACATCTTTAAACTTGTCCACAGGGCTCTATGTGTCCTAGACTCCAGCTCCTCCTCCCCCCACCCTAGCCCTATCATTTTACTCCTGTTCAATCTGTTTAGGACACTCTGGCCTCCAAACTGTTCCTTAAACACACTGCCTAAGGCTGCTGCATAGGCTGCTGCCTGTGCCAGGAATACCCTCCTCCCCCACCCTATGGCTACAGGATTAACTGCCTTATTTTTACAAATCTCTGCTCGCTTTCGCCTTGAGGCCTTCCCTGACTACATTATGGTACCCCAACTCCTACCCCTAGCATGGCCAACTCCCTTTACCCTGTTCTATTTTTTTTCTTTATAGTGCTGATCACATTCTGATATCCTATTTAACCTATTTATTAGGTTTATTATTTCTTATCTGAATCTACCACCAGATTGTAAACTTCAGAAGGACAAGAAGCTTTGTCTAGGCTTGGTGCCTGATCTCAGTGAGCTGGCAGGTTTGAACCCAGCCTGGGCCTGCCAAACAACAATGACAACTACAACCAAAAAATAGCTGGGCGTTGTGGCAGGTGCCTGTAGTCCCAGCTACTTGGGAAGCTGAGGCAAGAGAATTGCTTAAGCCCAAGAGTTTGAGGTTGTTGTGAGCTGTGATGCCAGGGCACTCTACCCAGGGTGACAGAAATGAGACTCTGTCTCAAAAACAAACAAACAAACAAACAAAACAAAACCCAAAACAAAACAAAAAGAAAAAAGAAAAGAAGCTTTGTCTATTTTGTTCATTGACATATCTCAGGCATCTAGAACTGTGCTGGGCACATGGTTAGATGACTAACACATACTTGTGAAATGAATCAGCCTCACTGGGTTTTACTTACTGTAGGTATCCCCAAATACCCACAAAAAATATAGGTCCAGAAAACCTATCTCAAATAATTATTTGAAGGTGAAGTGGTGAAGTTAACAGATTATTCATGAGAGGCCCCTGTAATTAAATTTGTTGAGCAGTTACCTAAATATAGATGCTGCAATTTTAACTTAATAACCTATCTCACATATCTGTGATTTAAGAAATATTATTTTGAAAGGAGTTTATAATATACTACACACGTATTAAACATATACATTTCATATCAATACTATAATGTACATTCATATGTGCATTTACATCATTTTATATATACCGTCCTCTTCATGCCTAGGTATTTGAGCCCTCACAGCTCTGAAAACTATGTAAATTTGAGAACATAAAGAAAGACAAAGGAAGAGAAAATAAATTGCTAAAGACTGTTAAAAGTATTTATTTCCTTGTCTTTATTATTCTCTTTTCCCTACTGACTCTAGGCCACTGTGCCACAGGACTCTTTGGGCTCACAGACGCTATCAGAGTCATTTATTAGGGTCACTCACATAACTCTGGTGATGGAATCGGCATGCTGGAAGGGACCTGAGAGATCTCTTGATTGAGTACTCATTTTAAAAACAGAAGTGATGACTAGGAAACTTAAAATTATTTTTCTAAGACTCAGAAATAATGAGTTGAAAGTGAAGTTTAGTTTTCCTTCCATTCCACCTGAAGACAACAGGTAGATACAAGATGTTTTTCTGTGTGTAGTCTCGCAAACATTTCCACTGATAATGTCAACTGCTCCCAGGAATGTGGATACCCGCAGACTAACAGCTAACATTTACTGAGTACTTACTACCTGCGGGAACTGTCCTAAGGGCACAACATGTAACATTTACTCACTTATCCCTCACAACTGCCCTACAAGGCGGTCAGGATGAGGAAGTGGAGGCAGAAAGCGTTGAAGTCACCTCCCAAAGCCACACAGCAACCTAAGTGTAGACACAGCTCAAACCTGTGACCTGTGGTTCAGGCATCTGTATTTCTAGGCATTGTACTACACTGTCTCTCAAAAATGACAGAACCTCATTAGAACTGTTTTCACTGCCCCCCCCATGTTCCTTATTGTTTCTTCATCTGTGAAATGGGTATTTTTAAAAATTTCATCAAGTCTATTTATGAAATGGGAGAGGATTAAATGAATAGCAAGTACCTTGTAGTTTGCACTCAGTAAGTCTTTGTTCAAAAGCAAAAAAAGGAAACCAAAGCTCAACAACTACCAAAGGGAAAGTGAAAAATGCTTTGTAAACATTTATAAAAAAAAATGAGTTACTAAATTCTTATGTACACATATTAAAAGGATAAAAATGCATGGAAATTAATTTTAGGATTAGCCTGAAATTGGCCACTTGTGACATTACATAGTATTAAGTATCTCAGAGAAAACTTTAGTAGAAATATAGGATGAGATTCAAGGGGGGGCTTTAAACATAAAGACTAAGTAGAAGAGGGGCTGAAAGTCTTCCATGTTTATTTAAAAGGCAGAAGAACAAACCCTAGCACTCTGGGAGGCTGAGGCAGGTGGACTGCTTGAGCTCACAAGTTTGAGACCAGCCTAAGCAAGAATGAGACCCTGTCTCTACTAAAAATAGAAAAACTATTGGGGTTAGTTTGCACACACTTGTAGTCCCAGCTACTTGGGAGACTGAGGCAAGACGATTGCTCAAGCCCAAGAATTTGAGATTATTGTGACCTATGATGCCATGACACTCTACCGAGGGTGACAGAGTAAGACTATGTCTCAAAAAAAAAGGCAGGTGAAGCTTAAAAGTATCGTCTTTCCTCCTTTTGGCTTCCTACCATGGTGACTCAGGTACCTAACTTCACAAAGAAATGCAACAGCTATTAATAATAAACATAAATATAATGTGGTTTGTAAAGAAAAGGCTACATAGGAATGCCTAATAAAGTTTTTCCAAAATATAAAACTTGAATGTTTTATATTTTGAATAATTTTAAAAAGTAGAGATTAAATTGAAGGCTTGTGTTCAGCTGGTCGTAATAGCTCCTAAATGAAGCCAGATGTCTGCTCTACTGTGGGATTACTTGTTGGTTCTAAGATTTATATTATATCACTAATGCTCATGTATACTCAAGATAACTTAATGCCTTCATTTCTTAAATTTCCCATTTATAAAATGTGAACATAAGTACTAACATGTCCATAATGTGGTCCCTGAAGCAGCAGCGTTAGCACCCCCAGGGAATTTGTAGAACTACAAATGCTAGCCCCCCAAATAAGAAGCCTAGCTGGGGGCTCCAGCAATGGTTTTTATCAGGTCCCTTCTGTGATTCTGATAGTGCTCCAGTTCGAAATCCCTCATCAGAATGAATACACATTATTACTAATTACAATAAACCAACATAAAGCACACAGGATAGTTTTTAAATGCGGCCCAACACTGAATTCTTATCTAAAATATACTATAATATTACTATCAAATCTCCCCACATAGTTATCTCAGCATTGTGTTATTTATGCTATTTGACTCAGACTAATTTTGGTGACACCATTTTATTGAGAAAAAGATCACCACACATTAATTCTCTACTACAACATATTTTATAAAATAGGAAGGCTATTTCTTTACCAAGTATACAATTCAAAATAATAGAAAACAAACTTAACTTAAAGTTGATTAACTTAAATGCTAGGCAACAGAAACCCCCCAATGTAAAATTTTAAATATACATGCTATTTAGTTATTAGTTCTATTCATGAGTATTAAGTGCTATGCGTATTTCCAGAGTGCGCTCTCAGACCCAGGGACCTAGCAGCGAAGTATCAATAGTGGCTCCTCACCTTGAGGTGTCGGTTCTGCCACTGGCTTCGCCTTCACTTGGATCCCTCAAAACAAAGTGAAGGTTGAGATTTAATGATAAAAGTGAAAAATATATCAAGAAAACCTATATCTAAAATGACTTTAAAATTAACTTGCTGAGCAAATGTCTACCATGACAGTTCTCTATCATTAGTCAGTCTGTTACGACTTCTCACGTTTTTCATCAAAACCACATGTAACTCTCATTTATTGAGCGTCTACTGGGTATTGTCAAGAGGAGTTACTAGGTGAAAGTTTAAAATTGTTTTTCACATGATCTTACAATTCCTAGTCACAATTTTAAGTCACAATTTGTCTTTTGGTTCAGTTTAATCAAAAGTTAAACTATTTAATAATTATCAACAGCAGGATTCAACTCCACATTTGTTATTACATACAATTCTAGTAGTCGCTCAATTTAGAAAATATAAATTAAACTTGAGTCAGAAATAAAGCTTAACACATGTATTTCTCAAAATAAATACCGATTTTAAAATAAGCAATTAATTTATTTCAGTCATTATGTTAATAATTCATGCACATGATAAAATGTTACAGCAAATCAAGTCTATCCAAGCAGGTGAAACGAAAAACACAGATTCAATCTCAAACAAAAATACAACTAATCTTACCTGGATATCCACCTGTGAAATAAAATCAGAAAAACACTACTAATTGTCCTTGTGTTGAATATAATTAATATTGTTGAGGTCCCCCCAAATTTTAACTACTTTGTCATTTTTAATGATAATTAAATATTTTGTGATAGAGAACAAAATAACCTGGAAAAATGACTAACGTGAATTCTCAAGTTAATATTGTCTTAGTGTTTTAGCGTTTCAGAAACATTTCCATTACTTATGTGAAATGAAGGTAACAGGAAAAAAATCAGTGCCACTCTCCCCCACCTCAAATTAATAAGACACATCGAACACAGCAAGCTCTAAACTTCAGGTGGTTGTTAAGAATATGAATGCTTCATGCATCTCAGGGTCTTTAATTATAAGCCTTTCTTAACAAACATATTGTGTAAAAAACATTTTTCTATCTGAATTAAAGGATAATAAAATTTACTCTCACTTTAATTGAGTATCTTAAATTTCTATTTTTAGTAACTGCCATTTTTATTAGGAAGTACAGTAAAATTCAATGACATCTATATAAATTTATTTTATTATAGCACACTAAAAGAAATAAAACATTTTTGAGCAGGTTCAAAATAAAAAGTACACTGTCAGATATATGTAGATGTACTGACTCATGCAGAAGGGCAATACAACAACTTTCTAAGTAAAACAGAGTTGATGGTTGACTCTTGCTGCTAAGATAAAATTGCTATCCCCCTGGGTAGAGTGCCATGGCATCACAGCTCATAGCAACCTCCAACTCCTGGGCTCAAGCGAGTCTCCTGCCTCCGTCTCCCAAGTAGCTGGGACCACAAGCGCCCGCCACAACACCTGGCCATTTTTTGGTTGCAGCCAT
>CAUYQV010116958.1:0-10414 GCA_963574575.1 Galagoides demidoff
ATCCACTTGGTTAACCATTTGCGTTGTGCCCGCCGAGCCTACCCCCCCCCCCCCCCCCCAGGAGTCAGCCCCGCAGCTGCCAAGGAATCGAAATTGGCCTTGGGATCCTTAAGAGGCTGCGGTGCTGAACACAATTTGCTAAACTGAAGGCACAAAGTTTTGCGCCACCTGAAGGAGAAGGGGAGAGGCGCCACGGCACTAGCTGCAGCGCGAGGCTCTCTCCCGCGCAGGGGCCCCTCCGCGCTGCTGAGCCGGTTCCCACTCGAGCTCTCGCCGCGGTCCTACCCCCGCCCGCACCACCGCCCCTCCCAGCCTGTCCCCTCCGCCTCCTCCATCCTTACCCCCCGCGCGTCTCCCTTCCTTCCTTTGCTGGTTTTACTTTTCTCTCGCCGTCTGGAGTGGCAAGCTCTATCGCCGGCTTTAACAGCCCCCCCATAAATGAAAGGAGGGTGCTAAATAATAGCAGGGGCGCCTCCCTTCCACGCTCAATGTGGCGACGCAACTGCGCCAAAGATCCCGCTGCGATTCCTTACCCCAAGCAGGGCGTCTTCCCCACCCCGCCGAGATAGCAGCTGTTCTGCAACCCACCGGAGCTCGGCTCTTAGCTGTCGCTCCGCATCTCGGAGGGTCAGGGACACCCGAGGGCGGCGGCAGCCGGGAGACCAGGCTGGGTGCAGATTCGCTCCAGTTTTTTAAGTCGACGCTTATAGGAGAATCAGGGACATTCTCTGCTTCCCCGCTCCTCTCACCGCGCCCTCCCCAATTTTCAAGTCCTAACACCTCTGGAGACCAATGCTTTTAATTTTACTATTCTTTAAAAAAGGCATATGCCAACTTTTTAAAAGGAGCGAGGGTGAGTTAGAATCGCCGCGGGGATCAGCGGGCGGGACTCGCCGCAGTGTGTCTCTCCGGCTGTCAGAAATGCGGTAAGCCGAAATTTAAATGCCCTCCCGGAGACCAGGGAAAAGTCAGCTGCCGCGGAGCCCTCTTGCTCACGCATGCAATATGTAATCCATATTTCTAGGACATCAGGATGCAGAAGGCCTCTGCCCACCGCGAAGCAATCCCCTGTCTCCAACCCAAACTGCAATCAATGCAATAAAGCTGGAACGCGCGACCCGCCTGGGGTCGGCGGGCGTCAATGCAGACAGGCTAGTTTTCAGAACGCACCCCCGTTTTTCTTCTGTCTTCTCCCGCATCTTGACAAGTCACTCTACCCTGATCCAGTTCTGGATCACCTCCACCCCACCCCACCCTATAACTACTCTGCGAAAAGTGTCAATAGCGCAGGAATGGGAGAAAAGACACCCCGATTTGGGCATTCGGCTCATCTTAGTATTAAAGCGCTAGGAAAAACTATATTAATATATTAAAAGACAAATGGATCCCGGTGCTTACCGGGTTTTCCACTACCCGATGGAAATCCAGAGTCCGAACAGCGGCAAGAAGCACCTTTCAGAGGAGCGAGTCCTGGGCAGCGGCGGGGAAAAGTGTCCCTAAATAGGCGAAATAGTCTCCCCGGGTCGGGAGAGTCGCGTCCTTGCTCGGGTGTTGTAAGTTCCAGTGAAAAGTGCCCGCCCGCTGCTATGGGCAAAGTTTCTTGGATGCTGCGAGGGTTTGCGGACCGCTAGTGCGGAGTCAGCGGGAGGGCTGGAGTGGGGGGCTGCGGGGCCGGAGGCGAAGCCCCTCTTTCACTCCGGTCTCCCTTCCCGGTCGTCCGGAGAGCGGCTCTGCTCGCGGAGCTCTTCCACCCTCGCTGGCCCGCCCGCTCGCTCCCTCTGTCTCTCGCTGGAATTACTACAGCGAGTCAGATAAAGCCCCAAGAACCGGCTTTTATACAAACGGATTGATCCCTCCCTCTGTGCTTTTTCCCGCCAAGCCTCTGAAAAGCCCTACCCTTCTTAAGAAAGGAGGCGAGCTAGACGCGGCCGCAGCCCGGGGTGGCGGCGGCCGAGAGCAGCACAGCTCAGGGGTCCTCAGACCCGCAGACCATCTTATTATAAAGGCTTGTGGGCGGGGATTAGAGAGGGTTTCTTTTTCTTGTTCCCGCCCTCGGCTTTGGGAACCCGGAGGGTGGGGGCTCTTTTGGGCAGGGAGAGGAGGAGACTGAGCTCGGCAGCCTGGCGCTTCGGCTATCGGATGTAAACAGTGCGAGAACGGCATGAATTAACTGCGCGCGCCTACCATTTTCTTTTGCTCTCACTCAAACCCTCTCTCTCTCTCTCTCTTTTTATTTTTTGGCGCAGCACTCTCTTCGACAAACCGCATTCTCACCCTGCGCGTTTACACCCAGGCGGAGCGGCGACACACACGTCCCAGGCGGCCGGGTTCCTCCTCAAGGCTGTGGAAAGGGCAGCGCTTTGAAAATGAGTTCCACGAAGAGAAGGAGGAAAAGAAGGGTTTTACTGGGCTCGCGCTCAGCGTGTGGGGTGTCAGTGTAGACCGGGATATATGATAGAGGTTTAAGGAAGCAAATGATGCCTAGGACGAGTAAAACAACTCACAGCGCATTGCCACGTATACTTGGAGGGCACGTAATGAATAGATTTCCACTGAATTTGTTGGAGAGGAGGAGGTAATGAATTATGCATTATGTAGGTACAGCTATCTGGATTGGGCACTTTCCGCTCAGAATGAATCCCCTAATTTGTTGCCTAAGAAGCAGATACCGCCCCCCCTCCCCTTTACCCTGCCTGCGCTGGCTTCTGCTGGGCCCCGAGCGGGAGGCGGCTGTTTCTCCAGGACGCGCCAATCCCTAAAGTCGTTTTGCGTGTTCCCGAGCTGGAGACGGGGTGGAGCACGGTCACCCGTTCCCTGCCACTCTGCACCCGTCCTACCACCGCGCCTCTCACACGGAGTTCCCAATTCCACAGCCAGGTTTCATAAGAGACAAATGCTCTTTGCATCCTGTGGCGCCGGCTTGCACCAGTCTTGGCTTCCTGAGTTTGGTGGAAATCAAAGGCGCTAGACGGGAGAATATGGGCGGGGCAGGGGGGCACCCGAACCCGGGGACTGGACTTCTCAGATGGGGGGAGGAGATGAGCTTGTGGACCCGGTCTACGGAGTTAGCAGCGACCCTTGTAAAGAAAACCGTTAACTCTTTCCTCCCAGGAGAAAGCGGACGTTTAATTTCTTTCCAGGTCTCCTTTACCTTTCTTGTTGTTGGAATCCCACTCCAGCACAAAAATGCATCGATTGCCATCAAAGGAGAGGAGAGGAGTATTACTTCCGTGCCTCTGGAGGGGGGATCTTGAGCTAATTAAAAATTGGCTGCATTTCAGGCATTAATTTCCTAGTTCACTGACTCTAAATTTTTTCTCGAATACCATAGAAAGTATCTTGTAAACTATCATCCACATAGATGCAATCACATTTCATTTACACTTCGACCTCGCTAGTTGCCCAACCCGACACATCATCTGTTCGCACCCCGAGTGGATCAATATTTAATATATAATTGTAACAACGTCTTATTCTACGCTTTCAAACACAAAGACAGTCTTCTCATCCTTCTTTAGTCCCTCATCCAAAGGCATTTTAAGTACACTTTTCCCACCCCCCACTTCTATCCCCCGAAGGAGAAAATATTCCTGGCAGAGAGGGAGGATATACCGCGTGAACACTGCTCAAGAGAAGTGGGTTGCAGCTCAGCGTTCAATTGTTAAATGAACTTCTTCCAAATCAGACGCACTGACTGAGCGATTCAGCTTTAAGAATTACAAATTACTCCAACTTCTGTGCTTTCTCCGCAAACGCGGTGAGCGACCAATCCCCAGCTCGATTTTGCTGCAAAGCGTCTTTCGCCGGTGCCTGGGAATTTGCGAATGTAAAGTGTGCCCTCTACTGGCCGTAGAGACGCGGCGGCCCTCGCGGGGGTCGGTGGGGGCAGGGCCTTCCGCAGCAAGGTTTCCAGCGGGGGAAGATCCTCGGCACCTTGAGACGAGTTTCCAGCCACCTCCTTTGATTCTTTCAGGCAGACTGCAGAGGAACCCAAGGAAGAGGAATTGCTGGAGGAAAAAGTGGTTCAGAGGTGTTTATTCAACCGCAGAAGAGATGGTGAAGATTAACCCATCACTACTTGACAATCAACATCACCCTCTGGAGAACCAGTGCTGTTTATGCGAAACGTGAAATAATTTCATAAGTACCTACACGAAAAAATTTCCAACAAAACCCTAAAGCGGCAAAACAAGCTGTAGCCCACATATCTTTGAACCACCTTTTTAATCACCGAGTTTGAGGGGAAGGGGAGGCACGGTGGGAGGTGGAGTGCATTTGGGTTTTGTTTAAAATTGGGCGGATGAGTATGTTTTGATAGTGAAGAGAGTATTGGAGATCCCATTGGAAACGAATGTGAAGGGCAAGAGCCATTTTATAGAACGTTTGATACTAAAAAGGCTGCAGAGAAAGGTAAGTAAATGTGAAGGAAATTCACCTGGCATGCAGCTGGTGGGTGTGAAGATTCCAAATAGGTTTTTATTGTGGAAAGTATCTTTGAGGGTATCTGATCATCTAGAATCCCTCGGGAAGTTTGATAGTGGAAGGTCCTTCTTAGGGAGATTTCCCAGGAATCTGTCATTTTTAGTATTACACTGATAGAGGTTAAATAAGTGCTCTCCACACGGACAATCTTTAACCCACCACAAAAAAACCAAGAAACAAAAACTAAAAAAACAAAAGTAGGTCTAGCTTGACCGCAAAGGGCAGTCTAGAAATTTGCTGAAGATGGCAGATGACAGGCAATCGTCAGGCCTGACTACCAAATTATGCCAGCCTGGTGTAGGCTCATGACTCCTGGCAGATATAGTGTCTGTGGGGTCAGGACTCCACCTCACTCTCTCCCAACGCTGGTGACATCACCTGAAGTCTTACCTTTTTTTCTTTCTTTCTTTTCTTTTCTTTTTTTTTGAGACAGAGTCTCAAGCTGTTGCCCTGGGTAGAGTGCTGTGGTATCATAGCTCACAGCAACCTCTAACTCTTGGGCTCAAGCAATCCTCTTGCCTCAGTTTTTCTATTTGTAGTAGAGGTGGGGCCTTACTTTTGCTCAGGCTGGTCTCGAATTTGTAAGCTCAAGCAATCCATCCACCTCGGCCTCCCAGAGTGCTGGTATTACAGGCATGAGCTACCGTGCCCAGCCTAGAGTGTTACTTTCAAGTTAACACCTTGGAGTTGTTTCATAGCTCCAAACAAGGGGCGGGGGGACCATTTCCATTCTACATACATGCAAACAAAGTCATCTCACACCTCTAATCCTAATAATCTTTGGAGGCTGAGGCTGGAGGATCTCTTGAGCTTAGGAATTTGAGACCAACCTTAGCAAGAGCAAGACCCGGTCCCTACTAATACAGAAAAAATTAGCTGGGGGTTGTGGTGGGCACCTGTAGTCCCAGGTATTTGGAAGGCCGAGGCAGGGAGGCAGGAGGTTTACTTGAGCCCAGGAGTTTGAGGTTGCTATGAGTGTGGCCCTCTAGCCTGATACAACAGAGACTCTGCCTTAAAAAAAAAAGGCCAGGCGGTGGCTCAGCCTGTAATCTTAGCCCTCTGGGAGGCCAAGGCAGGTAGATTGCTTGAGCTCACTGGTTTGATTCTAGCCTGAGCCAGAGTGAGACCCTGTCTCTACTAAAAACACAAAAAACCTGAGGCAAGAGGATCTCTTGAGCCCAAGAGTTAGAGGTTGCTGTGAGCCATGGAGTCGACATGACACTCTACGCAGGGTTACAGTTTGAGACCCTGTTTCGGAAAAAGAAAAAAAGAAAAAAAAGTCAGATCTCAGTGATGTTAAAAGTGATGATAATGCCTTTTGTTTGTAATTTTTAATGCATATTTGACCTAGAATAGAAAGAATAGAAACTTGCTGGATTGAACAATGGCTAAAGAGCTGACAGCTAAGGTTATCAGTTGTGATCACCAAAGTGATGATGTTCATCGTAAAAGTAAATGATAAAACAGAAAAGGAAAGGAATGGGAGAGATGTGTTTCTTCATCTCAACCACTCAGAGGTGGCTATTGGAATTTATCTTTCAAAGAGACATTTTTGGGGAACACACGTCATCTTGAAACACCAAATTTTCCTCTTGAAAGACTGAGGAGGAAGCTGTCTTCTGAAGGATTACCCTGGTTTATCCCTCTAGGGCCACTGTTTTGGGATGGCTCCCTTGTTTTAGGGGGTGCTACCGGGGGATTGGACTGGACTGCTAAGAGGAGCAGGCCTCCCAGAGGGTAGCACTGGGACTCCAGGTAGACAGTCTGACGGGATTGCCTCCAGAACAGAGTAAGATGTTGCTGGGGGAAGCGTTATTTCCTATAGTGGGTACAAATCAGAATCATTAATTTTCTCCATTGAATAATCTCCCTATGTTGCTTTAATATGTAGGAAAAAAAGAGAAAAGTGCAGAAAGAATGAGAAATTTGACCACATTTTCTCTTTTCTTCCCAGAGACGCTAAAGGGGAGATTCAAAATGTGTGACTTGTATGAAATGACAGCAGTTTCTTCCCCTACCTTCCCTGAAAATCTGTTTCCCTGCCCTGGAAAAGTTTCCCGCTGGGTTGATGCTCTTCTGATGAGCGCGGTTAGATTAATATGGAAAGAAAGTGGAGCTAGTGATCAAAAAGTTAGCTCCGAATTCGGGGTGAGACAGGAAGCCCCTCGGGATGGCTGGGCTGTTATTTTCAAAGTCCCTTCAAGTCACATGAGGTCTACTAAGGAGTGAGGCAAGGGCAGAGAATGACAAATACATCTTGAGCAGAAAGATCATCTTGAAAAAAGGATTATTCGATTGAAAACCAAGCCAGCCAGGGAATGTTAAAGGAAAAGAAGTTCTCATAAAATGCTACCCATGTGCCCAGTGAGAGGAACACAGGGATGCTCTTCACTAGGCAAGAAAGTAAAATTCTGTATCATTAATTCCTAGGAATGGTAACAGAAAAGGCAGTGAAGGGAATCTTTGTGCACTGTAAAGAATGCATGCTTTTTGGTGAGCGTCCCTTTCCCTGCTAGGTGCTAGCATCCTGCATAAGTTAAAGGCACTGAGAAGGAAAAAAAATAGTAGGTGTTTTTAACATAAAACCTGAGAGTCTCCATTTCCTGTGTGGCATTGAGCCCCTTGGGTTGTTTGCTCACCGATCCTGACGGAGAGTCCCAGGCTGGGCATAGAAAACACTAGTTGCACCTCCAGGTTGGCTTTCTCCTTTTATTTTGTCGTCCTTCACTGTCATCCTGCCTTACTCTGTCACTGCTGGAGTGCACAAATGGTTTCTTTGTTGAACCTCTTCAAAGACTTGGTTTATTGTTCCTTAAGTGCCAAACCCAAGCCACGCTCAAAAGTTTCCACACTTTGGCTCACTGGCCTGTCTCTGCGATGGTCCTTTTGGGCAACATCTGTCCCCATGATGGACCTTTGCTGGGTTGGAGGCATAGGGGACTGCATGGGAGACTTGTGGGGGGAAACTTTTGATTTTTCATCTTTGATATTTAGTTGGAAGCCAGTGGAATAAGAGCCTATTCCTTTTGTGAACCTACAGACATCCTGAACTGTGGCTTCTGACTTTCTTTTCAAAGCCAGACTTTCTGAGAGTAGCTTACCTTTGGTTGCTGTCGTTTTGAATCTTTCTATTTTCTCCATAACTCTTTTTAAATGGACTTTATTATGGAGAAGGTCCTTTCTGGAAGATTACCTAGTGACCTTCAGTCACCAAGGCCAACAGCCTCCTCCCCACGTTCCTTTTTGACTTTGTGCCTCATCAGACTTCTGGAAATGACCATTCTTTTGATTTCCAAAAATTGGTGGGTCTCAGCCAGAGGCAATTTTGCCTCCCAGGGGACATTTGGCAAGGTTTGGGGACATTTTGTGTTGTCACAAAGGGGTGTGACTTTCTACTGGCATGTAGTGTGTAGAGGCCAGAGCTGCTGCCAAGTGTCCTGCAATACCCAGAACTACTCCTACAATAGAAAGTGGTGGAGCCCAAAACGTCAGATGTGCTGAAAAATCCCTGGAGTAACTCCGTGCTCGCCTGAGGTTAGCCCTCACGTTCAGCTTGGTCTCCTGTTTCTCTTATCAGCGCTCTTTCCTCTTTTACACACTGCATGTAGCTGCCAGTATCATCTTGCAGTAGATTCTGAGTAGCTCCCAATTTCTCCTACTGCATTGAACCTTGTGCACTGATTAATTTTCCTCATCATTTAAAATTTGGCCCCCAATGGCCAAAAAGAAGGCTCCAGCTCATGAGCCAGGAATTCTAAGTTATCTCAGTCTGTTTCCTACCAACTCTGCACTTCAGACAAACAAGTCTATTTACAGTTCCCCTGAGTGACCCAAGTTCCCACCTTGGCACAGTTTCCTAGGCTTGCTGCTTCTTGATTGATCTAAGAACTACCTTTCCTTCCAGACCAAGCTAAAGCCCGGTTTTCTCTGTGGAGACTTCCCTTACCCATGATCACCTATGGAAGTGATGGGGCCGGCAAAAGTTCTGAAAAGCATCTGATTAAGTTTTTCTGAAACATAAATATTGGTGCTTGGGGTGGGATCCTTGGCTACAATGAACAAACTGTGGCCTTTTTGCTGTCAGAGAAGGGGCTCTCCTTTTTTTTTTTTTCCATAAGATTATAAATGCAAGACCAGGAATCAAGTCTGGCCCATAGTAAAGTCTCAATCAATCCTTTTAGAGAGATAAGTGCTTGAATCTCTCCATTGGGCAAAAGAATTAAGTTGATAGGTAGACTTTTTCCATTGCTCTTTGGCTGAATAGAGGCTGCAGAACCAGCTTGCTTGGCGTCATATTCTGTCAGGACCACTTGGTAACTCTGTTAGGTCACATGACTTCTCTGAATCTTACTTTTTTATCTGTAAAATGGGTCCATTACAATTACAGCACTGATCTTACTGAAGGTATAAGAATTAAATGAAATAATGCATTTAACACAGAGCCCGGGCTTGTTGCCTGTAGTTCAGCAGCTAGGGTGCCAGCCACATATACTGGAGTCCAATCAATGACAAACAATGACAACTACAACCAAAATCTAGCCAGGTAGGTGGTGCCTGTGGCTCAAAGGAGTAGGGTGCTGGCCCCAAATACCAGAGGTGGTGGGTTCAAACCCAGCCCTGGCCAAAAAAAAAAAAAAATACATGCAAAAAAAAAATACTAGTTAGGAGTTGTGGGGAGCGCCTGCAGTCCCAGCTACTTAGGAGGCTGAGGCAAAAGAATGGCTTAAGCCCAAGAGTTTGAGGTTGCTGTGAGTGTGACTTCATGGCACTCTACCAAGGGTGATGAAATGAGACTCTGTCTCAAAAACAAAACAAAACAAAACACAGAGCCCGGTGCCTGGCCTACACTTAGTAAATGTTAGTAATTATTTATATGGGTCTCAGATTTAGCTGAAAATTATGTATTGATCTCTTTTAAGTTAAACATATTAGTATTTTATGGTGTTCCATAATGAGCTCCATGAAATTGATATCCTCCATCACTTCATCAAGCCTTAAAAATGGCGAACTTATAGAAGCTTGACCAAATGGGGTCTAGAATCAAAAGAGATCACACGATTTTTGGTGACTAATTCCTAATCCACTCCCTTCCTATTCCTATAGGAATTATTTTTCCAAGTGTCTGTCATTTTGTAGATCACTTCATTCGGGAAAAAAAAAATTCTGGAAACTCACGAAGGCAGAATTAGGCATTGTTTCTATTTCACATGAATTGAGACTGTGTATTAGTATTTCCCTTGTTTTGCTGAATTCAAAGCTGTTCAGGGGTTGATCCCCAGGGTATGGTCATGGAAGGCCAAGGCACAGGTGACATCTTGACTCCTGGCTACAGAAGGCCTCTACTGGAATCATCATCTGTTTTCTTACTTTGGTGAGCTGGTCTGGATATTGAAAATACTCTTTTCCTTCGAAGAAACTCTTACTGGCTCCTAATGCACACTTTACCCTAATGCACTTTAGACCAAGGAAGGGTTGCAAAAGTAGATGCTTACAGAGGCTGGGCAGGGAATACAATAGGGAGTGGTGGAGACTATGGCAAGCTGGAGAACATTTGTCATGTGGGCAAAGCTGGTAGCTGCACTTCCCTATCTGCTGATCGTTGCCCTGCATTATGGGCCCATTGTTAGTAGTGCTTCCAATTTTTTAGGGAAGGTGGAAATTCAGATTTTTAAATGTAGGGAACTGATTTAAAAAATTAAATGGTAAAGCAGAGTATGTCTGGGGGACAGATTTGGTCCTCAGGTTCTGCCTTTAGGCCGTAGGCATCCAGTACAAGTGTTCTTCTTTCAGAACTTTCTTTTTTTTTTTTTTTGAGACGGAGCCTCAAGCTATCCCCCTGGGTAGAGTGCCATGGCATCACAGCTCATAGCAACCTCCAACTCCTGGGCTCAAGCGAGTCTCCTGCCTCAGCCTCCCAAGTAGCTGGGACCAC
>CAUYQV010116960.1:0-10630 GCA_963574575.1 Galagoides demidoff
GCCAAACAACAATGATGGCTGCAACCAAAAATGGCCGGGCGTTGTGGCGGGCGCCTGTGGTCCCAGCTACTTGGGAGGCGGAGGCAGGAGACTCGCTTGAGCCCAGGAGTTGGAGGTTGCTATGAGCTGTGATGCCATGGCACCCTACCCAGGGGGATAGCTTGAGGTTCCGTCTCAAAAAAAAAAAAAAAGAAAGAAAGAAAAAAGCCAACAATCCCATATATCAATGGGCAGGAGAGAGGAATAGAACCTTCTCTAAAGATTACAGACCAATGGCTAAGAAGCATATGCAAGAATGCTAATCATCCCTAATTCTCAGAGAAATACAAATCAAAGCTACCCTGAGATATCACCTAACCCCAGTGAGAATAGCCCACATCACAAAATCTCAAAGCTGCAGATGCTGGCCTGGATGTGGAGAGAAAGGAACACTTTTACACTGCTGGTGGGACTATAAATACAACCTTTTTGGAAGGAAGTAGGGAGAATCCTCAAAGAACTCAAACTACACCTCCCATTTGCTCCTGCAATCCCATTACTGGGTATCTACCCAAAAGAAAAAAAAATCCTTTATATCATAAGGATATATGCACTAGACTGTTTATTGCAGTTCAAGCTACAATTGCCAAATTGTGGAAACAACCTAAATGCCCACCAACCCAGGAATGCATTAACAAGCTGTGGTATGTGTATACCATGGAATACTATTCAGCCACTACCTTACATCTTTTGTATTCACCTGGATGGAAGTGGAAAACGTTCTTCTTAGTAAAGCAGCAGAAGACCAGAGAAGCAAGAATCCAATGTACTCAATTCTAATATGAGGACAATGGATGACCTAGAACATGGTAGTGGATGGGGGAATGGAGGAGTGAAGAGAGGGAAGGTGGGAGGGTGTTGAGGGGTCAAGGTGTATGACACACCTCTTGGGGACACGATTATAAGTGGGACATTTCCTAACAAATGCAATCAATATAACCTGGTTCTCTGTACCCTCAATGAATCCCCAACAATAAAACAAAACCAAACATAAAAACAAACCTACAGAATCTATCTCATTTATAACCCAGGAATTGCCTTTATTCCAGGCAGCCCAACTAATACATAACTAAGAAGAAAAAAGAATTCTCTCAATCAAATTATGGTAATAGATAACCTGAGGAATGAGAATCAGCCAATGAATATAGTTTGTGTAGAGGCCAGTGTGACATTGATAACAGCAGTTTTGATGGGACTAAGAGAATAGGTGTGAGGGGCAGATTCTGTTGTTTCTGTTTTTTATTTTTTATTTTTTTTGAACCAGCTGTCACTTTGCAACATAGACCCATGGAAGGCTAGTGTTCATCCTCTGTAGCTCACAACTCCTAACAGTCACATTGCAATGTAGGGGGTAGGTACTGACCCTACTGGTGGTTTGAATTTGCATGTTCTGTTGTCCCACTTAAGCAGATGTACTAAAAACCCTTTTGGTCGTGTCAGTCCCTGAACAGCCCTTTGGGAAAAGACATTAAAGGAAGGAATATTCTTCCCTTTACCAGTAAAATATTTCTCTTCACAGTTTGTTTTTGGTTGTTGCTTCTGGGGGGGTACGTTTTAGGTATGTTTCTGTTAGAAAATGAAGGAAGATAGAAGATTAGTGATCTGATCTATTTTCATATATTTTCATATATTAATATTTCATTGGACAAATACATGGGTGGCTAGATCCCAGGAGAAATGGGGACTTGCAGTGATGTTTATTTGATGAACTTTCTTAACACTTTTTATATGCAGTTATTTGTGTATTTCTCACACTTTTCCACAAGCAAGTTACTCTAATTAGCTCTTCTGTCCAATATTTTTTCCAAACCCTTTTTTTTCTTCTTTACATAAACTTATTGGAGGGTATGTGTATGATTTTGTTACATACATTGATTGGGTAGTGGTTATAGCAGGGAAGTGAATGACGAGAAATTACTAAACATTTTAAGATTATTAAAATCACGTTAAATTAGAATGAACACACATTCCAGTTTGTCTCATGTAGTCTCATTTTATGCCATGCCACTTTTTCCCAGATTAATTATTCCTGATCTCCCATTTTACTAAAAAAAATTATCTCACTCTGGGCTAAATTAATGGCAACACTTTGTGGATGTAGAGAGAGGGGAATGCTTTTACACTGTTGGTGAGACACCAAACTAATACATTGTCTTTGGAAAGAAGTATGTAGAATCCTCAAAGAACTAAAATTAGACTTCCCATTTGATCCTGCAATCCCATTACTAGGCATCTACCCAGAAAAAAAAATTCTATCATAAAGACATTTACATTAGATGTTTATCACAGCTCAATTTACAATCACTGAAGTGTGGAAACAATCTAAATGTCCATCAACCCAGGAATGGATTAATAAACTGTAGTATATATATACCATGGAATACCATTCATCCATGAAAAATGATGTGACTTGCATCTTTTGTATTAACCTGGATGGAGGTGGAACATATTCTTCTTAGTAAAATATCACAAGAATGGAAAAGCTAATATCCAATGTACTCAATACTAATACGAAGCCAGAAGACAATCTGAAACATGGCCCACGTAAGACAACTGCTCAGTGCAATTCAACTTGGGGGCAGAGAGAAGGAGGGAGGGGGACGAAGGGGGGAAGGGAAGAAATTGGCGTGCTCCCACTTAATGAGCACCACGTAAGGGTATATGGCACAACTTTTGCGTGCTGAACACAACTCCTAGAGGGACTCTCCCTAATAAATGTAAATACTATAACCTGGTTGGTTGTATCCTCACATTGACCTGAAATAAAAAAAAAATTATTTCACTTTGGGAAATAAATTCATGACAAAGCGTTTTAAATACCCTCAGAAGCCCTGGATGGTAGGTATCTTTATTGTTTTTTTTTTTTTGAGACGGAGCCTCAAGCTATCCCC
This sequence comes from Galagoides demidoff, assembly GCA_963574575.1. Classification (NCBI taxonomy): domain Eukaryota; kingdom Metazoa; phylum Chordata; class Mammalia; order Primates; family Galagidae; genus Galagoides; species Galagoides demidoff. The sequence continues at coordinate 2,931 of CAUYQV010116960.1, forward strand.
CTGGGTAGAGTGCCATGGCATCACAACTCATAGCAACCTCCAACTCCTGGGCTCAAGCGAGTCTCCTGCCTCTGCCTCCCAAGTAGCTGGGACCACAGGCGCCTGCCACAATGCCCCGCCATTTTTTGGTTGCAGCCATCATTGTTGCTTGGCGGGCCCAGGCTAGGGATTCGAACCCACCACCTTAGGTGTATGTGGCTGGCGCCTTAGCCGATTGAGCCACAGGCGCCGAGCCAGGTATCTTTATTGTTATTTGACATAAAAAGTTGAGGCTCAGAAAGGTTGAATCACTTTACCAAGGTTAAATTGCTAGTAAGCAGGAAAGAGAAATCAAACCAATGGAGCAAAGAGTGACTCCTAAATTTTTCTTTACCTTATTTGACATGCCTTGCCACCCCCAAAGTTTTATTCCTTTTAAATAAACCCCACACAGCTATGTCTGCAATGAAATGTTTTTTCGTGAACTTTCATCTTGTTCACACTCTTCCAGGCATATGTGTACCCATAATCCCCTTCATTTTCCAATATTCCTCTTTACATAAGGGTGACTTAACAGAACCCACATAATCATTTGAGCATTGCCAAGTATGCAGAGACTATGAGCTGCTACTCTGTAGGCTCTGTGTCTGTCTCTATGCAGCAGTTATGCAGTTTACTTGAGCTGTATAGAGTTGATAATCCGCTTACAGACCATCAGTGCCCATTGTGAGCGAATAGGCATTCCTTCCGTTCCTTTTGACATTGTAGTGTCTGTATTGAATTACTGCTTAAATACCTTAAGTATCCCTGACTACATCCCAACAAAAAGCTCACCTTCACTGTTCCATGTTTTCTTAGATGCTCAAGCCTATTTGGTTAATGTCCATTGGAATAATCTTTGAAGCAGAAGAGTATGTCTGAAAGGGACCTAAAATTGTAAATAGGAGAGCAGGGTGCTACATTGGATCTAAAGCTTTCTAATTTTATGATCTTTGATATATAATTTAATTTTATTGGTGCAAAATTTTCTTTCATAGTTAATTGATGCAAAATTTTCTTTCTTCCTTCTAGCTCACAATTGTTATTAACGTGCATGAAATAACGTGCACAAACTCTAATCTGATATACAGTGTGACAAAATTCATTTTGTTTTCCACTTCCCTCAAACCTCTCTGGGTCTCACTTTCCTTTTCTGTCAAAACAGGAAAGTAATAGTGCCTATGTTATAGATTGGTTGTTTTGTGGTGGGGGTGATTATTGTTATTATTTATATTAGAACAAATGGAATGATGTGGTTAAAAAATTAGATATTCAAGCTGAAACATTACCCTGAGATATTCACATATAAATTACTATTATTCATATGTGCTAATTGATTTTTCTGTTAAGCTTAAAATGAAGAAATTGTGACCATGAAATTTAGAAGTACATTGATCACGTATTTGTATATTTTTATGAAGCCCAGATGGTGTTCTGATTTTACTTTTTATATCATTTCGTGTAAAAAGTAAAAGGCAAAAACTCAGTGTAGGTAAAGTATAAATTACTCTGACGGGAGAGGATAACGCTTTAACTCAAAGAATACCAGTTTGCTCAGTTTGTTCTCATCGTCCTTTTCTTGTATTGTCTTGTGGCAGAAGTATTTATTTTCTTTTAGTTTTTTTTTTCTCTCTCTCTTTTTTTCCTGATGTAGTTCAAATTTGGGACATCTCAAATCGTCCTGTCTTTCTTGATAATTGTAGATTCACTTCAATGTGATTATTTTTTCTCTTCTAATGTTCTCAAACTTTTTGACAGGTGCCACTTATTATATTTTTAAATGAGAAGACATTGAAGTTTTGAAAAACACGTAAGCTGCTAGGGACAGAGAATTTAGAAAACAAAAGTTGAAGAGTTGAGAAAATGTCAATTTTGGAGTTTCCCCCGGGATCTTACCATGAGGTAGATGTTGTAACTACAGTGTTTTCATGGCCTTTTCAGTTCCACCAGCAGACTAGAACCTTCCCTCGTCCACATGTTTGTAGAAAGAATATTAATACTCTCTTTATGAAATGGCATTTCAAGAGAACCCCGAGGTGTCACCTGCTAATTGAAATGGGATCCTGGGAGCATATATTGACAAAACACCAAAATCTGTGCACTTAGAAACCTTCACGTGGAATCTGAGATATTAAAATGTGTCTATCACCTCCACATGAGGCGAAACTGAGTTTTCATTTGCTGTCCTTCACAGCATAACGTGTATTTCACAGCCAGGCTATATGTATTTAAAAATAAAAGAAAACAAGACTATGACTTTTAGTGTTTCACTCTTCATTTATTTGTTCTTTGAGTGAGTATTTTTTTTCTATTAGGGTTGTTCCAGATTAGAGTTTATTTAATTGATGACTGGATCTTTTGGCATTTTGTACCTTGATATGAAATCTCATAATTCTAATCATGAGAGATTTTCTGATATGTTAAGGTACTTTATTTTTAGACAAATTTTAGGTTCCTAGAAAAGTTGAGAAGAAGGTCCAGAAATATTTCATACCCCTACCCCCACTTCCACATGTCTTATGCATAGCTTGCCCCATTATCAACATACCCCACCCGAGTGGTACATTTGAGACAGTAGATGAACCTCTATTGACTCATCATCGTCATCCATAGTTCACAGTTTTTATATTAATGTTCACTTTGGGCATTGCACATTCGGTGAGTTTGAACAAAATGATAATGGCGTGTACTGCTCTTAGTATCATAAGGAGTAATTTCACTCCTAAAATTCTCTATGCTCTGCCTATTCAGCCGTCCTTCCACATACCCCTTGGCAATTATTATTTTACTGTCCCCATGGATTTGACTTTTCCAGGATGTCATGTAGGTAGAATCCTATAGTACATTCCCTTTCAAATTAGCTTCTTTCACTTAATAATATTCATTTAAGCTTCCTTCATTTGGTCTGTGGCTTGATAGCTCATTTTTATAGAACCGTATAAAATTCCATTGTCCGTATGTACATCAGTTTATTTATCCCTTCATCTACTGAAGGACATCCTGATGGTTTCCAGGTCTTACGATTATTAATAAAGTTGATCAAAGTATTTGTGTGCAGGTTTTTGTATGGACATACGTTTTCAGCTCTTGGGGTAAATACCAAAGACTGTGATCTCTGGATTACTTTGCATACAGTAGTATGTTCATTGGTTTTGTATGAAACCTCCAAACTGTCTTCTAGAGGACTTGTACCATTTTCCATTCCCACCAGCAATGAATGACAGTTTCTGTTGTTCCACATCCTTGCCAGAACGTGATAGTCTCAGTGTTCTTTATTTTGGCCATTCTGAAAGGTACATAGCGGTATATCATTTTCACTTCCCTGATGACATAAGATGTGAAACATATTTTCATTTGTTTGCCATCTTCACATCTGATCTGCTGAGGTGTCAGTTGAAGGGTCTTGCTCATTTTTAATTGAGTCATTTGTTTTCCCATTATTGAATTTTAAGAGTTTCTTGTATATCTTGGAGAAGAGTTCTTTCCTGAATAAGTCTTTTACAAGAATTTTCTCCCAGTCTGTGGCTTTTTTTTTTTTCATTCTCTAGATTGCTTCTTTCACAGAGCAGAATTTTTTTAACTTTAATGATGTTCAACTTATCAATTCTTTCATGGACCATGCCTTTGGTATTATGCCTAGGAAGTTATCTCAAAAGTCAAGGTCATCTGGATTTTTTCCCTATGTTATTTTCTAGGAGTTTTATGTTTTATATGTGAGTCTGTCATTCATTTTGAGTTACTTTTCATGAGGAGCATAATGTCCATGTCTAGATTCATCTTTTTACATGTGAATTGTGAGTTGTTTTGGCACCATATGTTAAGACTCTTTTCTCCGTTGTATTGCCTTTGCTTCTTTGTCACATTTCACTTGGTTATATTTATGTGGGTCTGTTTCTGGGCTCTCTATTCTGTTGCATTCTGTGTACTTGCCCATACCACAACTATCTTGGTTACTATGACTTTATATCAAGCCTTGAAGGTCAGATGGTATCTGGTATCCCACTTATGAGAGTCTTTAAAATAAATGTTAAAAAAACTAAAAATTACAACTTTTATTGATTTGTAGCTATTTCTCTAAATTAGAAAATATTTTCAGATATGTAGAAATACATGGGTTATTTTATAAGCATTTCTATTACTTTATATACTTGAGAAATAATAATGTTGGTGATTACTTACTTTTCTGAAAGTATTCTTGATATCTCTGTATTATCTATATTCATATCTCTAGCTACCTGTCTTTAACTATTTAAAAAGACTTTTTAAATTTAAATTTAAATTAGTTGAAATAAATGTCATTAGATGAAATTAAATATTCATTTACTCAGTCATACTGGCCAGCTTTTAACTGCTTACTACCCACATGTGGTTTTTGTATATCTTATACAACACAGATATCCAACGTTTTCATCTTTGGACAAATTTCTACTCAACACTACTGTAGGGTGTGCATATATCTATAATACACCCTCCTATCTGCATTCTAATATTACATCTGGAGATATTTGCTGAAATGGCTGTAGGTAGAGCTAAATAAAGTTTTCAAGTAGTCTAATGTAGAATAGTATCATACCTCAAACTCATGTGATATCTTTTTTATGATGCTATCATTTAGGCACAAAAGTATTGCTCTTACTATATGTTTATTGCTTTCTTTTTCTTTGAAAAATTATGTATTAAGACATATCTATAGTTAAGGCCCCAACTCTTTAATGAACATAGTAATGTAGTTCTGTTGCATCATAGTTTAAAATTTGTGTATCTGTAGAGATAGTACTAATTCAAATCAAAAGTGTGTAATGTTCATTTAAATGTTTGTGTATTTGTTGTTCAAAAGTTAACCATAATTAGGAGTATTAAAAAAGGAATTTAGAAAGCGCTCTGAAATTTAAACTAGTTTTCCATGAAAATAGGAATACTTTGAGTATTTTAGTAATCAAAATTAGCCTACAGTCTTGTACTTAAATATAAACTTTTTAGTTAAGATTATTGATGTGCATGTACTATTTTCCATTTAATATACTTACTTAGATTCTCAAATTAAGTTTTAATATTGCATATATACTTGTGTTTTTAACAGTAATTTCAGTGAATATATAAAAGGTATTTGATTTTAATGATCTGACATTTTCTCTGTCATTGTTATGGGTTGTCTGTCTTTGCAATGCAATGTAAAAATGATCGCAATGCATCAGAAGCTATAATGTAAAATAAGAATTTAAATGTGATTATTAAAATAGTGGGAAAGAAGGATGAAAATAGCTTACTCTTTCATGCCATTTTGATGTTTTGATGCCAAAAGAGTTGAGTAAAAAGTCCTAAGATTCATTTGATAAGCTGACAAAGAGAAATATCTTAAGGCTTGAAAGGGCAAGTAGAAGTTATAATTGCTGTGCAAACACAATCCTTGTATTGAAATACTCACCTTTGCTATCATGCTGCAGGCCATAGAACGAGAAAAAGCCGAGAAGTTCAGAAAACTGCAAGATGCCAGCAGATCAGCTCAGGCCCTGGTGGAACAGATGGTGAATGGTAATTACACAGAGTTGATTTAGATAATCTTCTTAGGGATTTGATACACACATAGGTTCATATTTGTCAGCTGAATTATATCAGACAAGAACTTCTTGTATGCAAATTTAAATTAAGAGGCATTTGTGTGTATTTACTATTCTTTCTTATTACTAAGCAAATTATTAAGAGAAACTCAACCTTGAGTCCACTGGAAGGAAATGGGATGTAGTGGAGTATTTCATCAATTTTTTGGAGAGAAGTAAATCTGAATATAATTCCAGTTAGCATTTGTCCCAATAATTACAGAAAGCTTGGTTTGCAGAAACATTTGCTAATCTGAGCAATCATATCATATATGTCAAAGTAATTGAAGTCTGATTTTAAATAATTTTCACAGCATATTTTTCTAAAAAGGCCATACTTATGTGTCATAGTTTCCGAATAACATATTTAACATTTTTCTACATTACTTTATATCTCTTTCTCTCATTAAAAAAAAAAGAGTAACCTTTATCTTCAGAGTAATCTTTATTGTTTTAAGTAACTTTTTATGGAGGAAAATAAAAGCACAAAGCTAGCAAGGTATTGTTTTTCTTTTAAAGAATAAATTAAAGTTAACCTTTGCTAACATGTAGTGGCTCAAAAGCTCTCTGTAGCAATTTTGTCATTGACATGAAATGTAAACAAGCCCCTTTCAAATTGTGATTGGTATACAACGGCATTCCCTTGCAGATAAAAATAATTTTCTGAAAATCGGGGATAATGCTATGTCAAAACAAGATGATTTTTCATTTTACAAAGGATATGTTTACAAGGATATTATAAACAAATATGACAAATGTGATTATTGTCACCTTTTTTCCAGAATCTGCATGCATTCTGGGGCATAGATTCTATGTATGAATTATTTTTCCCTTAATTGCTATGTTGGCATTAAAAAGTTCAATGATCTTCCTAGGAAATCAATTTATTTTCTTCTTATAATGAGTACCATGACTTGTCTGTATTTGGCTAAAAATGAAAACAAGCTACTAAGACAGCTAAGAATTAGGTTAACACATTAATGAACATATAAACAATGAAACACATTAATAGGTTGTTTGGATGCTTGTTACTTGGTGGCTTAATGGATGAGTTTAATAGCATATTCATGTTAAATAAAACTATATGATCGGAAAAATATTCTTGTAGTTGTTACATAATTTCCCCCTAAGAGCTACATATTATCAGTTTCCTATTTCAATAAGCCTGATGAAAAATCTGTAGTTTTAAATGGTTTCAATTCAAAATTTAAATATAAAGCATACCTCACCTCCCATCATCAGATGCCAGCACGTACTGAATTATTCCAAAATCACATAAACGTTCAGAAATGAAGGGAGTGATTTTTATTTTTACATACAGGGGTAAAATGATCATGTGACTAGTGACAATATCATTGTTCCAAATTATTGCCCTTATCGGTCTAATTTTTGAAGGCATGCAGAAAAATCAGGGCATGCAATAGCTCCTTAATCAATATCAAATGGCTGAAGAAATTCTGTATAGCAAAGCAAAATTAAAGCAGCAACTGAGATAATCACATTGGTAATTTTGGTTAGAAAATAGTAATATCTCTGAAGGAAAGTGCTAACTTGGGCAGATTACAAAGAACAGTGGCTGTGGAGGTATGATTTGAGAAATTCTTATTTGGTTGACTCTATTGATGGGATTTTAAGCTACCCACTTGTTCTGTCAGTGATGATATGGTCAACTGATACATGATTAGACTCATGTTTGGGCCAAAACCAGGGTGACTATTGAAAACGATAGTTTTACTTCTTCATTCATTAAAACTATTTGCATAATTGCTAAAAGAATAGACTTCAATATGTTAACTTTTCTTCTTATTCCTTTATTTTATCTTTCAAAGGACAAACTGCATAATACTCATTTTTTGTATTTGTGCAAATTGTGAAATAAAGAAGAGACCCAAGAAGTGCCTGGAACACTGCTCCAGGTGTTTTTCAGAGGGAAAACGAACCCTGATTTTTTTTTTATTAATTGATAGCTGTATACATTAATACAAACATGGGGTACATTGTACTGTTTTCATATACAATTTGAAATACTTTCATCAAGCTGGTTAACATAAATTTCATGTCATTTGCTTAATCATTATATCAAAA
>CAUYQV010116969.1:0-21013 GCA_963574575.1 Galagoides demidoff
CCTGTGGTCCCAGCTACTTGGGAAGCAGAGGCAGGAGACTCGCTTGAGCCCAGGAGTTGGAGGTTGCTATGAGCTGTGATGCCATGGCACTCTACCCAGGGGGATAGCTTGAGGTTCCATCTCAAAAACAGACAAAAAAAAAAAAAAAAAAACAAAGAATTTTGCAAAATAAGTAACTTTACAGATTTGCAAGACCATCTTGGTGCAGATATAATAGCTATTAAGTGCCAGGGAAGTTGTAACATGCTACATGTTAAAGAAAATAAAATCAATAGGCAAAAGAAAGCCAGGATTAGATGAAGAGAGAACAGAAAAAAAGGGAAAGAGAGGACCCTAGGGTGGCAAGGAGGAGGAAGAGGTGTCTGTTGACCCACCTGGCCAAGTGTGCACTCCATGCCACCAAGGAAGTCAGCCTCCTTCAGCCCATTGTGGTTGCTGCTGATGTCATGGACTTCAAACCGCAGGCGCTGTACCTCTTCAAAGTAAAAGTCCACGGTAAACAGTTTTGAGTACACTGGGTTTATGCAGGTGCGAATCACCTCTGTCCTGTCAACCTGCAAGGGGAGAGAATGAGAGAACTTATAAAGGATTAGGAAATTTTATTATGAACTTGCAAGCAAATTAATTTCATGGTGCTTCTGTTCTTCCCAATTGTAAATGCTCTGCATCAAGTCACCAGGGTGGGAAGTTCGAAAGTTTATAAGCACCAACTTCAGAAGATGAGCCAAGTTTCAAAGAGGAAACTATTAGGAGACATAACAACTTGAAGTTTTATATATGAGTATGTTGTATTTTTAGGTAATAGAGCAAATTGGATCAATCAGTAGTGGCTGCCAGAGGCTTGGGGGCATATTTGGGCTCAGGAACAAGAACTCTGTAATTGGTTAGTTATGCCTGATAGGCACAGTAATAGAAAAAATGGCAGTGTAGGTGTCTCATTTTAGCCAGCTCTAGTATGAATTTCCTAACTCATGATTTCCAGCATAATGAAGTGGGAGGGCCATAGGAATAGATAAGGCAGATAAGAAGGTAACTGTCTTTGGTGTCAAGTATATCCTTTATTAGGTGTATAATGTTTGCCTACTCATTTTAGTTCCTTAGGCCTCAGTATCCTCATTAACAAAATGAAAACTAGAGGATTGGAAGATGAAAAGTCTGTCCTGCTCTAACATGAAGCTGTGATCCCCTTTGCCTTCTGTGATAACTGTCCATTTGTTCCCCTCTCCTGGATCCGTATCTGCCACTTTCTGCCCTACTCTGCAACCCAGGAGGCTGACCTCCATAAATGGAATTTCCTGGGCTCCCTTGCCCTCTGAGTTCTGGCTGGGGTCAGCCAAATGAAATCATAGAAGTTCAGGCATGTCTTTACATGCCCAGATTCTGCTAGCAGATTCCTTTCCACAGAGGGAGGTTTCTCTGGGATTTGGTAATACTGTCCCTCTCTAGAGCCTTCAGAGTGAGGGCCAGTAATGGGTTTCTGCAGTTGCTATCCCTGATGTCTCTCATTGCCTTACCTTCCTTTGCTGGCTCCCTTAATCTGCCCATGTGTCTGTAAAGAGCTCTTCTCTAAAGAGATTAGCCCCGTAGGTTTAGCTCTCTGGGTATGCCCTATGTTTTCTGCTGGGATCCTTACCAACAAGGTTCTTTTCCTCCATGTTTGTCACAGGTAAAAAAAGAATACACAAAATCATTTATATTCCAGAAAACATTAAGGGACTAAGTTGTAGATACCCAAGATCCTATAGCATCTCTCAACTGGAGATACCCATCCTTCATTTTTTACAAATCAGCTGGAGCCTATGTCAACACTGTCAGCTTTCAAATAGAAACCCAGTTTACTGGCTATTGCCTAAGTGTCATCTGTTAGCACAGACTAGGAGGATCATTTCTCTCAGTTTCATGTGCATAAAGGAAAATACCTTCTCAATAAAATAAAGGGAAGGCAGTTTTTTAACCATATGGATATCCATATTGTCCAGCGAAAGAAATTGATACTTGCTCCAAACTCCTCTGATCCTCTAAGGTCAGTGCTTTAGCCCTGGCTCTAGCTCTTCTCATGTAGAGATACATGTGAAAGAGGGTTGTCATTTAAGAAATGCTGTTTGAAGGGGAAGGAGAGGGGAAGGGAGGAGGGTGGACCAATAGAGGGAAGGTTGGTAGGGGGACCACACTATGGAGCATACTGCAAGTACAAGTTGGATCTATCAGGTGTAGAGCATAAATGTCTTAATCCTGTAATAGGGTAAAAGTGGTGAAGGCTATGTTGTTTAAAAGGATGTAAACATTCCAATTTCTACAAATAATCATCACATTGAATTCTATAATGGCATAAATGTATTTATGATCTATGTACAAAAGATAATAAAAAAAAAAAAGGAACACTATCTATCATTTGCTGTTGGGTGACCAATCCAGATTGCAAGATGGAGAATATAGTTCTTGTTATGTCCCTGTCCAACAAATAGGAAGTCAAGAAACCAACCTCCATCCCTATGTTGATTAGGATTTTATAAGTTATTATTCGGACCAATGGTTATTTGAGTATTCTGGCTTACCATGAAGACCTAGTTTCTATTTGAACTGAATTTTATATTCTTATGTAATATTCATGGGATAGAGTGACAGGACTCATTATGATTATACAAGTATGAGAATTTATTGAATTGGCATAATTATTTTCAGTTGTTCAAAGATCATAGTTTTGAATATAGTATAAATTAGAGATTATACACTGGTAGTCTGCAAGTGTTAGCTGACTTGGAGATATATTATTTGTCTCATTCAAAGTATTTTTCCTTTAATTTGACAACATAAAAAGAAAGCTGCTTCCATTGCCCTCCCTTCAGAAAAAATTAGGCCACATTGCTACATGGTAACAGTTGAAGACTGTCCCATTCGGACAGGGCATTCACGCTCCAGTTCTCACAGTCCCTTCCAGGCTCTTCTCCCTCAACTCTGCCTGGCCCCTAGAGGCATTTTTGCAACATCTGGTCCAAATTCATGGGGCAATGAGCCAAATGATAAAAGATTTAATTATATTTGTGTAGAATATTAAATAGGACTTCAAAATAACCCCCAAGATGTATGTTATAGGTAGATGGACATCCTCAAGACAGAAAAGGTGTGTTCTCTGCTTGTGGATGGAAGAAGAGAGTCCTGAGCAGGTTTAGATGATACAAGATAGGACGTGGAAACTCTAGTCTTTGTTATTCTGCTTTAACCACCATAAATGGCACAAATGAATGATGTGCACCAATCCTGGTGCTTTTCTTCCTACTTTTTGACTTTTAGATAGTGTTCCCACACATTAGTAGATATAAAATATTGGCATCAAGCCACACATTTCCAAGGTAAGCTGCCAGCATGCAACACCTAGTGACTTGGTTTTGGGAGGGGGAAATGACAAGATGGAAAAACATTAAAGATAAATAATTTCCAAGGATAATCTGAGAGCTGGTAAGAATCCAAAGAGTGTAAATGCTTAAGAAAAGAAGTAAAATGATGATAAGGGAAGTGTTTGCTATAATAAGTGAGTGTTTGAAAGATGTTTCAAACCATTCTGCATTTCCAGTTACCTTGGAAGAAGCATTATCTTTTCTGGAGGCAAAATTTAGGTTTCTCTTGAACAATAGGACTTTGGGCAGCTCATGTTTCTTTACTGAAAGGCATCAAGGTCCAGGTAGTTGTTTCCAAAAGATCATCCACTTACTGGTGCCACTAGCTGCATCAGAATCAACTGGGGAGCTTTCTTTAAAACTCAGATTCTTTTTCCCTTCCCAGGCAATTCCAATTTAGTAAGTATAGGGCATGGCCCAGAAATTTCTATTTTTAAAACTATTTTAGAGAATTCTGACGTGGGAATATCAGTCTAGGGGAAATGAGGGGATATAAGGTCTTTCCCTTGCTTTTATGCAAAATCAAGATTGATTTTAATCTTGCTTATACTCTGTTATCCCGTCTACAAAAATGTGAATGCTTATCTTCTCTTCTCATTACTTTATTGTTTATAGAATATGTTCATATCCCTTTAAAACATTTGATTCTTTTAGCAAACATGTGGTGTGGCTTTATACTATTTTACATATAAGAAAAGCCAAGGTCAAATATCAATACGAGGTACTGCATGTCAGTGTCAGCACTTGAATTCACACCTTCTGACCTCAAAGCCTGGGCTACAGTCCTTAATTTTGTTCATTCATGAGTAGCCCTAGAAAGAAAGGAAAAATACAGCTAGGTTATAGTATGATGGTGATAGAGTCAATCAGTGACCTTTAAAATATTTTTCCATATAAACAAAGTTGATAATAGCTAACACTTTTGGAAGGCCTGTTATGTCATAGGTACTAATATAAAAAGAGCATTATTGAGGTATAATTGATATGTGGTTAAGTCACATCTATTTAAAATATGCCATTCAATACATTTGGCATTTATATACCTGTAAAAGCACCATCACAATAAAAACAATGAACATATACCCACCCTTAAAATTTCCCATGCTTTCTTCTCAAACCCTTCTTTTCATCTTTCCTTGCCATACCCAAGAAACTACAGATCTGTATTCTGAACTGTAGATTAGTTTGTATTCTTTTCATATATAAATGTACATCAAAATAGACAGTATGTGGTCTTTTTGTCTTTATTCCTTCATGCAGCAGAATTATTTTGAGATGTATCAATTGTCACATTAGTGGTTCATCTTTTTACTGATGAGTGATATTTCACTGATGGACACTTGGATTATTTCCAGTTTTTGGCTATTACACATAAAACTGCCCTGGATAATCATGTTCAAGCCCTTTGTATGGGTATGGATTTTTTCTTCTCTTTGGTAAACAACTAGGATTAAAATAGGTGTATGTTTAATTTTTTAAGTTCTAATAGGTGTAGGGTAGTACCTCATTATGGTTTAATCTCTATTTTTCTAAAACAAAAGATAGTAAGGATTTTTTCATGTGCCTATTTGCCATCTGTATATCTTACTTGATGAAGTGGCTATTCAAATCTTTTGACAGGCTTTTGCTTTTCCTCCTTATGATTACACACGAGCAGGTAGGTAGTATTATTATCCTCTCTTTACTGAGGGATAGACATAACTTCCAAGTAGCAGAGGTGACATTTTAACCTAGGTAGTTAAGCTCCAGAGTCTATATATTTAACCACTATGCTATATTGTCATGTAATTTTCAAAGTAATGCAACAGCCAGACAACAAATATAAATGTGGAACTGACAGGGAAAGTCAATGAATGAAAATCAATGTGTCTCTGGAGTTCTGGGTTGTCCACTGGGCATGTTGAAGATACAACAGGGGCCCTGAACAATGCTCATAGAAATTAGATTGATAAGGGACAAGGTAAATGTGCCATCAGCAAACAGTTCAAGACTAAGCACAGAATGACCATCTACTCCCTGGAATTTCCAAGAGCTGGAACTGTTGCAGGCAAAGTTGCAGGGGACAGGTGAGACTTAAACAATGCAACAATACTGGTGAGGAGGCAAGATGCAAAGGTAGGAGCCAAAGTTATTACCAGTCGTTGAATTCTCTAAGTTTTCTCAAAGGAGAAGTACAGGCCCTTATCATCCTACAGGTAACAAGTCCTGATAAAGAATGATATCATAGGCCAGAGAGAAGCACAAGGCCCCACAGTAGGCTTATAAAGTATTCCTTCAAATTGATACTCTTTAAATATTTCTTCAATATTTATTTAGTAAGGATAGAAAGAAATTATTTTTTTTTCTGAATAAAGAATGGATAATTTTCAAAAAAAAAAGGAGACAATTTTCTTTATGTTTAAAAATAAACCTAAGGGGGCCAGGTGTGTGACTCATGCCTGTAATCCTAGCACTCTGGGAGGCCAAGGCTAGTGGATTGCCTGAGCTCACAGGTTTGAGACCAACCAGTCTGAGCCAGAGGTAGACCTCATCTCTAAATATAGCCAGGTGTTGTAGTAGGCACCTGTAGTCTCAGCTATTTGGGAGGCTCAGGCAAGAGAATTGCTTGAACCCAAGAGTTTGAGTTTGCTGTGAGCTATAATGCCATGGCACTCTACCACGGGTGACAAAATAAAATAAAATAAAACAAAATAAGCCTAAGGCATGAAACTATAAGAATTACAGATGGAACTGTTGGCAAAACTCTTATAGATATTGGCCTAAGCAAAGAATTTATGAAGAACACCCAAGGAAAATCAAAGCACCAAAAAAAAATTAACAGATGAGACCTGATTAAATAAAAAAGCTTCTGCACAGCCAAGGGAATAATCAATAGAGCAGATAGACAACCTATGGAATGGGAGAAAATATTGGCATGCTATACATCTGATAAATGGCTGTTGACAAGAATCTATAAAGAATTCAAGCAAATCAGCAAGAAATCAAACAACCACATTAAAAAGTGGGCAAAGACAGAAGCTTTTCAAAAGAAGGTTGACTAATGGACAATAAAGATGAAAAAATGTTCAATGTCTCCAACCATCAGGAAAATTCAATCCAAAAGCATGATGAGATACCACCTAATTCCATTGAGAATGACTTTTATCAAAAAGGCCCCAAACAATAGATGTTGGGATGGATGCAGATGTTGGTGGGACTGCAAACTAGTACAACGTTTTTGGAAAGTCCTAAGGAGATAACTCAAAGAACTCAAAATAGACCCACCATTTGATCCACCAATCCCATTACTGGATATTTTTCCAAAGGAATAAAGTCATTATATCAAAAAGACACATACACTTGAATGTTTCTTGCAGCAAAATTCACGTTGCAAAGATGTATAATCAACCCACATGCCCAATGAGAAAGGAAACTAAGAAAGGGGTTTTCAGGGGTATTGGAGAAAATCCTGGCCTGCTGAATAAGGAAGCCTAGAGGGCCCTTACAAATGTGGAGATGAAGTAAGCTAGGTAGCCAACAACCAATCAAAAGAGATAGTCAATGACCAATAGAAAAGGGCAATACTGGCTGCAGGCACAGAGAGGCCAATGAAAAACTTGCAAACAATTTCAAATATAGAGGGTATATATTTTGTGTTTCCTTCATGAGAGGGACCAACTTCCAATTCTCTTTGGAAGTGCTCTAAACTTTCGCTTTGTTCTCCCTAAACAAAAAAAAATTTTTTTAATTTGCAGTTTTGGCCAGGGCTGGGTTTGAACCCACCACCTCTGGCATATGGGCCAGGCGCCCTACTCCTTTGAGCCACAGGTGCCTCCCACAGAATTTTTCTTTGTTACAGTTATAGTTGTTCAGGTTACTTTTACTTTCTATTCAAGCTGCCTGTGTTGCTTCAGTTTTATTATCTGTTTCCATTCATTTTTACTCTGTATTACCACCAAGGCCTTATAAAACTTTCTAGCTCAGTCCAGTAATTGAACCAGGTAAACTGGGTTTGGGAAACTGGGACTCCCGATCCCCAGCACCTATCAATACATGATTAATAAAATGTAGTCTATGTATACGATGGAGTACTACTCAGCCCTTGAAAAAAATTGGTGAACTAATTCTTTTTGTAATAACCCGGATGCAACTGGAGACCATACTTTTTTTTTTTTTTTTGAGACGGAGCCTCAAGCTATCCCCCTGGGTAGAGTGCTATGACATCACAGCTGACAGCAACCTCCAACTCCTGGGCTCAAGCAAGTCTCCCGCCTCAGCCTCTGAAGTAGCTGGGACCACAGGCGCCCGCCACAACGCCCGGCCATTTTTTGGTTGCAGCCATCATTGTTGTTTGGAGGGCCCAGGCTGGGGAGTCGAACCCACCACCTTAGGTGTATGTGGCTGGCGCCTTAGCCGATTGAGTCACAGGCGCCGAGCCTGGAGACCATACTTTTAAACAAAGTATCAGAATGGAAAAGCAAACACCACAAGACTTACTATTAAATTGGAACTGACTGATCAATACTTGTGTAAAACAATTAGGAAAGGAAGGAGCAGGAAAGGAGGGCTAAATTCACACCTAACAGATATAATGCATACTATCCAGGTACAGGGCATACTTATTACTGACTCAAACTGTATAAAAGCAGTGCATGTAACCAAAACAAGTGTATTTGCATAAGACTCTGAAATAAAAATAAATAATAAAAAAGGATTTATTACAGGCAATTCTTCAAACCACATAACTTCTGAGGAGACATATTAAATTATATAAAATTTAAATCATAAAATCACTGAGCCACAAAAATAGAATTATTCAATTCCAGGATCTCCACTGCTGATTTTAAGTGACCAGCCTCAGAGTTGGCGACTTGCCCTGTGGCCACAACGTGCCATTCTCAAAAACACTAAGCAGAAAGAGAGAGAGGCTTATTGATGCTGGTGATATATGATTTTTATTTTCAATTTAAGTGGATTTTCTACTTTGATAGGACTAAAACTCTTTAACAGTCTGCTGGCTGTGCAAAGCATCACAGGTGAAAACTTGAGGTGACTGGTGCCACTCATTTTGTGACATGTCTGCATGCTGAGGTTGCCTGCTTTCTGCCTGCCTAGCTCCTATGCCACAGGGATAAGGGGTTTCTGCTCACCAGTTCCTAGGACTGAAAATATGCCTGAGTCTTTGAAGCCTTTGTTTCTTCCTAACTTATTGTAAAGGACTCGGGTAGAAGCTGACTCCTGTCTGGTTAATTATTAAATTCCTTCCTGAAATGGATAAATGTTGCATGGGGACCAATGGTAATGATGACTTTTCTGCTCAGGCAAAGGAAGGGGTAAGAGAAAAAAATGATGTACCATTATTGACCCATTCTTACCTCTCACAGAAGGCACTTTATGTATTATCTCTTTTGGTCCTTACTTTCTTTGACTTTAAAACATATTTTTATTTCATCATTTAATATCTTTGAAATTGGAATGTGTCCAGCACGTGTAATTGATATGCCATTATTTAATTGGAAGCATTTTTTCCCTTCCTGGGAATACATAAAATAATGGCTCATTTTTCAACTGATTTATTACTTTAAAAATGATTCTATTAAATGTATCATTCCCATTTTGTAATAATAAAATAAAACCGTGCCTCAGAAAAGCAGGGGCAAAAGCAGGACTCAAACTCAGTCTTTCTGACTCCAAAATACAGAATGTCCTAAAAGTTGGTCTTAAAGTTACCATGCATAGGGAAACTCAGAAATTATAGCTAAATGTACCTTTATTTACAAAATATACATTATAGAATTTTACAAAGAGATGGCCAACATGTAGAAAATATTCTATAAATTTTTGCAATAAGATTTTGTAAGTAAAGGTACCATTGGCTACAATTTCCCATTTCTCTTCTATCTGGTGACTTTAGGGAGACTCTGTATACGCTCTATTATGTCAGGTGTAACTTGTTGAATTATTACCCTCAAAATTCATGTCAGAGTAGCTCAGAATGTGACCTCATACAGAAATAGGGTCATTGCACAAGTAATTAGTTAAGTTAAAATGAGGTCATACTGGAGTATGAACATCTAACTGATGTCCTTATGAAACAGGCAATTTGGACATAGACATGTGGACAGGGATAACACCATGGGAACATGGAGAAAAGACGGAAATGGTGCAATCTCTTGTTTCTCATTACAAGCCAAGGAATGCCAAAGACTGGCAGTGAAACACCAGGAGCCAGGAGGGGGCATGAAACAAGTACTTTCTGCCATCAGAAGAAACCAGCCCTGCAGATATTTTGAACATAGATTTCTAGCCTCCAGAAGTGTGAGAGAATTACGTTGTGTTGTTTAGGCCACGCAGTTTGTGGCACTTTGCTATGGCAAGGCTAGCAAACTAATACATCATTCTACCTCTGTCAAGAAACATCTAGCCTCACACCTCTCAAAGATTTATTTTCAAAAAGGCATGCCTTACCCACCAAGTGATACCCTTCAGATACTCTAGAAGAAATTGAACAAGTGATCCAGGATTTCAGCATTTTTCTTCCACTGTCAATCCACTGGTCCTTCCCTTCCTCTTCCTACCATGTTTGTAACCTGGCTTGCAAGTCCTGGTCCTCTGGCGCTGGCTGGGTCCTGTGTATGGAACCTCGGAGATGACCTGCTGGAAACCCTAAAGCCAGACACTCTATTCACCAATAGAAATAGCCTGGGGCTTGTGATGATCAACGTGGTCAGCAGAGTTGCATCATTTTGCCCAAGAGTGTGGCTCAGGAGTATATGAAATAAGCATTATCCTGGAAGCTTGTTCAGAGAGCCGTTCTGGGTCATCTGCCCTCCTCAGTCTCTCCAAGCTGCTGGCCCCAGCCACCCAGCGCCTGAACCAATCCTGACTGCACTGATGCACTGGTAGAGGCACTGGATGGGTCTTAACTTCATCTTCCAGAGCAAGGCCTCACCTATCCACTGCTATACCATTGGGGTGCTGTGAGATAGAACTTTCTATGATGTTCTGCCTGGTCCAAATACAAGCCACTAGTTGCACGTGGCTATTCAACCCTTAAAATGTGGCCAGTAGGACTGAGGAACTGAATTTTAAATTTAAATATAAATTGAAATGGCCACATGCATACAGCATTGTTCTAGCTTGTGCAAGCTCTATCCCTCTGCAAATTTATGAAATCCTGCATGACACACATACATACACTATTTCAACAGATATGGAAGGAATTTTTTGTTTGTTTGTTTAGCAGGCCCTGGCTGGGTTTGGACCCATCAACCCTCAGTGCACAGGGCCGGCACTCTAAACATTGAGCTATGGGCACCTAGCCATATGGAATTCCATATGGAATTTTTAAACTTTTTTAAACATTGAAAACATCTGGGGATCTCCAGGCCAATTAAATTAGAGTCTCTTGAGGTGGAACCTAGGCATCAGCTTAAAAATCTACCAAGAGGATATAATTCAGTATATAATTAAGTTTATATTGATCATATTGCCAATCGTTATGACTCAGTTCCAAGTGGTTGGAGACCAGGAATCAGTAGTATTGTGTGATCTACTCTGAGCATCACACTCCAACCTCTAGATGAGGCATGGTGTGTTAATACATTCCTGCTTCCTTGGAAGCTGCCTCTGACTGCTGCTCAGCCCACTCTAGTACATGAGGACTGAATGAAAGAATTAATCACAGTATGGGAAAAGTTGGTTTATTTTATCTAGTCAAGCACGCCATTAACCGGCAGGCTCCCGATCTGTGAAACAAGAGTGAGTGAACATGGCACCCATTCATTCTCCTTTGCATCTCCACATCTTTCTGCTCTGCTGTGTCCCAGGAGACTGGATTGCTTCATTCAGGGTTTTTTGCCAGTTCTCCCTCCTTCAGCTAAAGACAGGCACCAATAGGAGATCAGAAAACAGGAGAGGTGGGTATATTTTTATTTCTCCTTCCCTGCTCCATTTGACCTTTTTGGCAGTGACTACGACCCTCCACCCAGAGCCCCCTTGTTGCTTCTCTTCCTGCAAAGCTCCAGTTCTTGCTGGGTTCCAGTGGCACCACCATCTCTGCCTGCTCAGCAAGTTCCAGTAATAGCAGCTTCTCGCTTTTGCCAGTCCCAGGATATCTCAGCTTCCCTTGCTGGTTCTTTTAACCTTACCCAAGCATCTCAAAGTGGTACCTTCATTAACAACCCTTTTTCTCCTTGAATCTGATTGGTTCCCTGATGTTCTTAAAAATGTCCCAAGATATTGCAGAATCTGGGGGAGCCTTCTGAACCTAAAGGCAGGTGAAATTTTATCCAATTTGGTGGCTCATGATTCATGAATTCTATAGGCCTTTAAAACTTTGAAAACTGGTAATCCCTATGTGATTGATGTGGTAACTTCCCATTAGTGACAACACCCTATTACCCAACTTTGCTCAATAATGGATGAAAAGAAGTACTTCCTGAGCATGTGGGATGCACCAGGCAGTTCTACTACTTCACATGCCATATCCCATGCAGTCATCCCAACCACCACGTACTATCAATATTACTATTTTACACATGAGGGAACTTTGGGTCAAAAGTTAATTTGCCCAAGGTTATCCAGCTATTAAGTGACTTGGGATTTTCCTCAAAGCTCTTTCTGAGGACATGGCCCTCTCTTGAGGGTAAATATGATCGGGTACCATCTGCCTATAGTGCTTTCATGCAGGGCCATTCTGACTGTCCAATATTCTAAATGTTCTTTGGGAGAAAAACAATTTTAACACCTGCAGATAGGCAACCAACTCTGAGAAGTACTTTCAGGGTTACTGGGAGGATCCAGCACAGCTCCTCTCCATCTTCAAACTTTCTTTTCCTCCTCCTGTTATATTTTGCTCCTTCCACTTAGCTAGAGCCCCTCTAGAATAGGTCAAGAAACATCTAAATGTTCCAAGCCAAGAAGACAAAAGACCATTCTATTACATAAAAGGTGTTTTTCATTCCTACATCAACTGCCTTGTACCCCTCCCTATTCCAGCTATAAATTGGCATACAAATATCAAGCAACCAGAAATTGCTTCACCAAAATTCATGCCTTCCTGCTAACAGAGCCCCCCACAATCAGAAGCTGGAAGGGGTTGGTCTGGGGTCACTTTAAACTGCAGTGACTGTCAGCTCCTCCACACACAGGAGTCTGGAGGCTAAGCATTTGCACTTCATTCAGATGTTGATTATTAACAAGGCATTCCCAACATCTCATTCCTCTGCCACAGCTGTGGAGTCCTCCAGAGAGGTCACTGGGGCTGAAGAGGCCTGGTATTTTTATTAATTGATGTTTGAAAATAGTAAAGAGAAACACATCTGCAGGATCCTGCGTGTGCATCCCAGGCTGACATGCTCACCAGCTGGCAGATGGTGAAGGTGGCTTAGCTGAGGCCCGCCTCAGCTCTCTTCAGGGTAGGTCTCCCATGCAAGGGTAAAGCGATGAGGATGGGTTTTTCTGAGTTCCAGCTCCCCCTCTTCTAACTCCTTTAGAATATTCAGTATCTGTTTTGCTTGTTAGCTGATTCCTAATTGCCCAAATTGTGAATCAGTCCCCTGATCCGAGTGGACCTTCTCAAAATGCCTTTGAGTAGGGAGGAACACATCTCCCTAAGGCTCACCTCCCCTGACACCTGGAAAAAGCAGAATTGTAGATAAATCTTTTTGATAGTAGTAACCTTAAATCTTAAATTCTCAGAATGCTTCAAGGCTGAGAATAGCAGCAAGTTTCATTTAACCTCCCAATTTCAAGTGATGGGTGAAAACACAGTGTTGAGAATGTATCTGAGGCGGTTTCTGAATTGTGTGGGAAAAATGATATCTTAGCAATGCCCTGAATACAGGAAGTATAGCAATGTCTCCTGTGTCACATGGGTGTCATCTCTTATCTTCCCATGCTTCAATTTTTAGTAGAAGAAATGGAAGTCTATAGCTATTAAAAGGACATTCTTAAATCCCTGTAGCTACACACTCATAGTTGAACTATGGATCTAGCTACATCCCCTGACTCCTGGTGCAGTTCTCCATATCACTACACCAAACTGCTTATTCCAAGACTTCCTACACAGGGTGCCTATAAGACCCAGCGCCCAGCCTTCCAGCATCAAGGTGTAAACATAAACATGCACACAGTCAGCACGTTGTAGTTTTAGCAATGAAATATAATCCCTCACGACATCTGAAACAAATTCTAAAGAATAAAAGTTCCCCGAAGGAGGTAACACCATGGAACTAGGCTCTCAAGAAATGGGCTAGCTCAGCTGAAGAAGACCCCAAAGCTAGCCACCCCGGGCTGGTTGCCTCACGGAGCACTGCACCACCAGACAGATATCACTGAACATCTTCTGAATGGGATGATTAATACTGCAAAGTAGCATTTTATGACATACATGTCATCAACACTAGCTCTAAAAACTAGTAACGTGTTCGGCAGTTGACTGAGTTTTGAGAGCCCTTTCTAAAATATCTTTTCCTTAGATGGTCATCATGTAGAATATATTAAAGGCTCGTAAGAATTCTGCAGCAAATAAATATGTAAACTTTGTAATATTTTCTGAACTTATTTAACCTTCCTTCTACCTCTCATAGAACATATACATTAATATCCAACAAAACACATTCTTGAAGTTTGTACTGAAGTGTTGAGAAAGTAGATGTTTTTATTGAATGTCTTACAGACATTTTCTCTGAGAGCAAACAAGTTAAAACACAAGTAGAGTAAGTTGGCTTCCATACCCCATGCTTGGTAAAGTGCAAAAACATACTGTTGGTTCAGTATTTATATTTGTTAAATTAATAAACCCATGAATCTATTTGACATTTTGCACAGTTTCCAGAGCCCTGTCTCTATTCTTCCTTGGTCTCTCTCTTGACCAACTCCTCTCCCTACCTCCTCAATAAAAGATTTAGTTAAACCCCTGTCTGAGGCCAAACCCAAGTTATCACTAATTCTTACTATCATGAAACTGTCTCAGAAATTAGAAGGTACAGTGGCAAGATAACTGGGTTTCTTCTCAGCCTAGGGAAGATTCCAAGGTGTGCCACAGGTCCCACCACTTTCTGTACAGGTAAGTTAGATCACACAGTTCTGTTCAGGTATGTGTCTCAGCCCTTGCCCTGTGACAAGTCTGGGATGGTCCCCAGGTGACAGTCATTAAATTTATACCTGAACTTTCTTCCCACAGTAGTGCAATAACCAGCACCCATTCTCCTCCCCGCCATTTCCACATGTATATGTCATTATTTGATTTTCTGCTACCTAAAAGACTTTCTTTCAAAGATGAGTAATTGTTAACATTTTGCTACAGTTGTTAACTTAAAAATTGAAGCTGCTTATACAACAGTTGAGAGAAAGCATGGTGGACTGGACACCTAGAGTTTCGCCACCACATTCTCTTTCTTGAATCCTCACCATCTGGGCCTTGTATTTACCCAGCAATAGTCTAAGTCTTAGAATGTTCTAGACTATTATAGATGATGATAACTCCCTCTCTACCCCAGAAGATTCAGGCTACTCCACATAGCATAAAGCTCACCAAATGCTGATATTTTTCTCTTATTTCTGTTTATTTCCTTATAAACATCAGAGAGGATTTCTGATAAGTAAAAAAAAAAAAAATGGTAATCAGAAAATGAATGCCAATGAGTTCATCTGAATTCACTGCCAACCACATGGGTAGAATCAATCTTTACAGTAGTTACCCTGACTGGTGCAAAGTAATGTCTTCGTTAGAAGACGTAAAAATCCTCCTTTCTTTTTCTTTTTCCTATTCTTAAACTTCTGTTTCCCCTATCTTTAAATATACACATGCATTCAGCACAAAATGCCTCTTTTATGAAATATCGTGTCTCTTTCACACATGTCACCCACTGATGCTGTGGTAGCGTCCTCACTCGTTTGTCATTAGTTATATTAACACACTGAAGAGCTGACGTTGCTGAGTCTTTCATAAGGTACCAGAACTATTAATGATTGAGATCAAATCTTAAGTGGTGAAATTTCCTATCACATTTTCATCACCACCAGCATCATTAAAATGATCATCCAGTGGTCACTGTTTACCTCATGCCTCTATTTTACAGGCACGTAGCTGGGCACTTGTGTGATTATGAAGAAGCAGCAAATCAAACAAATTGGGGTGCTTTGAGAGTTCATCATGGGCTCTGTACTAAGTTCCTGAAGTGTATTCTATTTTTGAAGCTACATAACAGCTATTCTATATGGCTCCCAGCTCAATAGGTTAGAGGGCAGGAAAGATGAGGGCTTGTCTGGAAAGTATCCAGCCATGTATGTTCCTTTTTCCATGTTACATGGCTGGATACTTCCCTGACAGCCCTCGTATTATCCCAAACATATCACTCTTCTGTAATAACATTAATGACTTCAGTGCTTAACCTTAGCCCCATCAGATAATTATTGTTTTTCTTTTATTAACTAAAACCTTCATTTTTTTATGTCTTATTTTTATTCAGCTAAAGCAAACTCTTCACAAATGCTTCCCATTAGCAGTCAGCACCCACTCACTCCAGGAAGATTCAATGAGCACATATGATGTTTCAGCTCTGTGCCAGGCCCTAGGGATTCAGCATTAAACTCGATATATCTCCTTCCACCCCCCATGTAGTTTAAAACAAATGCCTTACTCTAGGTCCCATTCATTCTGCTGAATACCTTGAGTGCACAGGGAAGGCATTCTCTGTGGTGGTGGCCACTGGCCACACTCTGTGGTGCCTGGAAGCGAGGCATTTCTGCCCCAGTTCAGAAAAAGAAAGACAGAAACAAGGCTCATCAGTAGCCTCTTCAGATACATAAAGTGTGACAAATACAAGTGGCTCTTCATTGTGGTCATAAGAGCTGTTCCCCGGGCCCATTATCCACATTTTATCTGATCTGGCAGTTGTTCTGAGAGCTGAGCTGAGTGATTCTAGAATTTATACAGCAAGACATCAGGCTTTCAAGAATTAACAAGCAGAGGCCAAAATGAAGCCAATTTTAGCCCCATAAAGAGATCTTTCATAAAATGAGAAAAACCCAAAGGAGGAATAAGACACTACTTAGTAGGCATGAAGGAGAGATTTAAGTAACAGAAGAAGGGAGGAAGGAAGAAAAAATTAATTTTTAAGGTTTCTACGAACCCTGGAATTCTGTTTCTATGCATGAATCCAAAGATGAGTTTTATGTTTTTATTTTTTTAACTGGATTATCCAGAGATGGACAGTTTTTAATTTCCTAGAGGATGTGTTTTGCTTAGTGATTATTTGATGGCCCATGGCTCATTGCCAGCTCCTTGATTCTGTTTGATCCGGTGTAAGATCATTTTTCTTGATCTGATACATATGCAGAAATATGTAAACAAAATGTGCATATTAGTCATGTCTTCTTGTTTTTCTTTGTTTGTTTCTTTCTTTCTTTCTTTTTTTTTTTTGAGACAGAGCATCAAGTTGTTGCCCTGGGCAGAGTGCTGTGGCGTCATAGCTCACAGCAACCTCCAGCTCCTGGGCTTAAGCGATTCTCTTGCCTTCACCTCCCAAGTAGCTGGGACCACAGGTGCCTGCCATAACGCCTGGCTATTTTTTGGTTGTAGTTGTCATTGTTGTTTGACAGGCCCGGGCTGAATTTGAACCCCCAGCTCTGGTGTCTGTGGCTGATAGGCACCGAGCCTGTTGTCTGTATTTTTTACAGTGTAAAATCCTGGGGCTTTGCTCAGCCAGGAGGATGATTCCCCTGCTTATTCTTGCCTATTCCTTCCCCTGAAAACCACAGCAAAGGCTCTTACCCAACTTTTCTCCTCACTCCCTCTAACTCCAACTGATTGCAGAGCTTCCCTACATGACTGCACCTTCTATTTCTAAGGATCTGTGAGTATAACCTTCTTCGTTCACCACAGTCATTTCTATGTCTGCCTGCCTATCTTACCATATCTGATTAAAACAAAGCCTGGATACCCTTTAAACAGTATGTGCTGTAGAAAGGGAGGCAGCAAAAATGGCTGGATCTAAGATGGCTTTTTCCTGGCCTCTATGGTCAACACAGGAAAGAATGTGACATTTCTTAAACACCTACTACACACTACTGTACTTACATCATGCCACTGAGATCTGAGACCTCTCTCCATACCAAATATGAGTATCAATGCAGCTTGCCCTAATTCCACTTCATGAATAGTAAGCACAGAACGGGAAGGGATTCTTCCTGTCTCTCTCTTCATGGAACCAATCAATTGATTTCTTGAGACAACACATATACTAAATCTAATAGATGAAAAAAGCAAGTTTATAACCAAGCAATATGGGTACAGGATGAGGTATATAAAATAGTAAAGCTCAAAGGGTCAGTATGCCTTCAGATGGAGCTGGCCTGTGGCTGATAGAGCTGGTTATTCCTGGCCCTGCCTTGAGCAGGAACTCATATACACATACCTAAATGTCTTCACTCAGTCAGGTGTGTCCAACTTTTTTGTTTTCTGTCACACATTAGAAGCATAGGAGTTGTCTTGAACCACACATTAAATACAAAACACTAACGAAAGATGATAAGCAAAAGAAAAGGTCCATGAATACTTTTTGTGATATCTGACACCACAGATAAGCAAAACAGTCCTCAAATAATCTGCATGCGGCCCATGGGCCACAGGTGGAACACTCTTGCTATGTGTTAAGACTTAAATCTCAAACTGCTTTTGTTTTCTCTTTACACTAGCTTCCTAAACCATCTTATTGAATCTCGTGGCTTTAATAAAATGTAACAGGCTGATGTCTCAGGCCAGATGTCTTCCCTGACATATACATCTTGACTATGCTCTTCCCACATACAGGTTTTGCCCAAGGGGGGAAACAAGCTTTAAAGAGGAGACCTCTGCCTGAGGTGACTGATTTTGCTTGAAACAACCTAAAGAAGTTCTTGTCTAAATGCATTGTCAAAGCCAAGGAGATCTTGGCAGAGAGCAATTAATAAAGGCTGGTAGTTTTATCATACTTATAGCAAAAAGCTATGTGGCAGACCAGTCAGGAATTTTACAGAGAAAACTAGCCAAGGAACAGCCAAGGAGAGCCCTCCTGGCCTTTCATTCCTAGGGATAAGAAAGGTTATATGCATGTCCTCAGCTGCACCTGCTGAGGAACAACCAGAATAGGAGAGGGGCAGACTCAAAAGCATTCCCCAAAGCACATGCAGATCCAGCAGTGATACATGGAGGCCTGACGAGCTCCAGTAACTCAAGGGAACTAAGTACAACCCTGGGTCAAACACTGGCTGAACAGCAAGCTACTATGACCCAGGGGCAAATCCTGGAAGTCAGCCTTTATAAATAAAATCCTGGGCATACTCTTACCTTGGGTCCTTAGCCTTTGCTGGTACTTGTACCATGAATGCCCTTCTCCCAGATAGATCAATGTCTTCTTCTCCCATTTCCTCAGCTCTTTACCTAAAATCTTCTCACTGAGGCCTTTCCTTGGCACCCTGTCTATAATGTGAATACCCTCCTCTGATGCTTCCTGCCATTTGCTGCTTTAATTTCTTTTCTTAGCACTTATTACCTCCTAACATAATATACTTTTTGCTGATTTTTTGATATTCATTTTGCGTTTGTTTTTCCCAGCAAAATGTAAAACGTATGAGGACAGCATTTAAAATACTTAACAACTGATTCAGCACAACTGATTCAATAAGGGCTTCACCCAATCAGAGCAGATGCTGGCCTACTCAGAGTAGATTATTATTGTAAACCATTGTAAACTGGCTGAATATCAGATCCACACTTATATCGAATGAGATAAAGCCAGGCAGTCTTAGAATGTGCTGAGAGAGAAGACTCTCAAATGGAAGGGTCACACTGTTACAGGGAATTCTCATAATATTTTAGAATTAAAAAGAAAGGCACCCCAGAAAAATGTAACAGTGAAATAAA
Organism: Galagoides demidoff; assembly: GCA_963574575.1. Lineage (NCBI taxonomy): Eukaryota > Metazoa > Chordata > Mammalia > Primates > Galagidae > Galagoides > Galagoides demidoff. The sequence goes on from CAUYQV010116969.1 coordinate 19,285, forward strand.
GTGGAATGCAGGGGGTTGAGGTGGGGACAAAATATTTCAAAGTTCTCATATGAGGAAAAAAGTAAAAAACATGGAAGAGAAATTTCTGAGAGTCTTATTTAATTAGGGAAGTAGAGGACAAAGAGCAACTTGGCATTGGAAAGAGTTGGTATTTTATAATCAAATAATAGAGAAATTTGGGTCTGTAAAAGAAAGAAAGAAGCTTGGTGGACACTCTTGGCTGTGTACCCAACAACATCTCGCTCATTCTTCTTCTTACTGGTGAGCTAACTTCCCACCATAGAGGCTGAAAATGCCAGATGTTCACTGTCCTGACTTCCCATGTAGCCAGGGCCTGATCAGTTACCATCATCCTGCCCAGTGGAATTGGAGAAGATAACCAGTAGTGGCTGCTGGGAATACATGTTTCCTTTCCTCATAAAAACACTTGTGCAAGAGTGAACATCCTTGCCCTCTATCTGTTTCTTTGGACATTGTCCTCGTCATGTGAGGATGTGATGTTTCAAGTTGAAGCCTCCATCTTGCAACTTTGAGGGGTATAGTGTTTAATGTTATGTGAGAACTTGACTGGGCCAAGGGGTGCCTAGATATTTGGTTAAATGTTATTCTGGGTGTGTCTGTCAGGGTGTTTCTGGATGAGATTAACATTAATTGCCTTCTCCAATGCTGGTTGGCCTTATTCAACTCTTTTAAGGCCTGAATAGAACAAAAAGGCTGAATAAGGGATAAATCGTTCTCTCTGCCTATCTTCAACATGAAACATTAATGTTCTCCTGCCTTTAGACTCAAACTTGGACTGGAAATTATATCATGGCTCTTCTGCTTCTTAAGCCCCAGGACTTGGTCCAGAATGATAATTTCATCTCTTCTGGGCCAACTGCAGACCTTGCAACTTCCTAGCCTCCATAACTGCATGAACCAATTCCTTATAATGAATCTCTTTTAGGTGTGTATGTACTCACATATACACATATATATGTATATTTATTTACCTACATGCATAAATCTATGCCTTATTCTCATTAAATAGGAGACTACTCTTTATGTCTACAAAACATTTATGTGAAGTGGCTTAATATTTAGTTACAAAACAAACCTTAATAAAAGTTAAGTTTATTAAGTTAAGCCTTAATAAAGTTTAAGTGGTAGAGATTTTATAGTAGACACATTTTGAATAAAAACCAAAAAAAATAGAAATTAAAAAGGGACCCCAATCCTGCTTACTTTGAAATTTTAAAACAAAATTCCTAGATAATCCTTTTGTTGAAGGAAATATAAAAAGAGAAATTTCAAACAATCACAATTAGAAGAACATTTTTCATCAAATGGAACTCAGTGAAAAGTCTATTCTTTGGGAAAGAAAAAAGAATAGCCTTAAAGACCTTTACTGCTAAAGAACAAAGACTGAATATTCGTCTTAAGAAACTAGAAGAACAGGGCGGCGCCTATGGCCCAAAGGAGTAGGGTACCGGCCCCATATGCCAGAGATGGTGGGTTCAAACCCAGCCGCAGCCAAAAACTGCAAAAAAAAAAAAAAAAAAAAAGTTGAGGGCCCAATCCAATTCATTCATTCAACGGGTTTGTGCTGGGAGGCCATGGCAAAATACCCCGGGGGATAGCTTGTGGCTCTGTCTAAAAAAAAAAAAAAAAAAAAAAACCAGAAAAGATTAGGATTTTATTGAAGTTGTTATTTCAACACAAAAGGATTTTCTAACAATTCCATGCAAAA
>CAUYQV010116970.1:0-28175 GCA_963574575.1 Galagoides demidoff
TGAGCTCAGAAATTCAAGACGAGTCTGAGGAAAAGCAAGACACCATCTCCGTTAAAAATAGAACTCATGGCTCAGTGCCTGTGGCTCAAGCGGCTAAGGTGCCAGCCACAAACACAGGAGATGGCGGGTTCGAATCCAGCCTGGGCCGGCCAAACAACAATGACAGCTGCAACCAAAAAATAGTCAGGCATTGTGGCAGGCACCTGTAGTCCCAGCTACTTGGGAGGTGGAGGCAGGAGAATCACTTGAGCCTAGGAGTTGGAGGTTGCTGTGAGCTATGATGTCCCAGCACTCTACTCAGGGGCCACAGCTTGAGGCTCTATTTCAAAAAAAAAAAAAAATAGAAGAGCTCGCTGGGTATGGTGATGGGTGCCTATGGCCCCAGCTACTTGGGAGGCTGATGAAAGAGGATGGCTTGAGCCCAAGAGCTTGAGATTGCAGTGAGCTATAATGCCATGGACTCTACCTAGGGCAACAGAGTGAAATGCTGTCTCAAAAAAATAAAAATAAATATACACAATTTTTATTTGTCCATTTGAAAAATGAATTAAGTCATTTTGAAAAATCAGCATGTGAATAGGCCCAGAGTTGGGCAAAATAAATTGCATTTGAGAAAATGAAAGAAAGTTGAGGTATGTAGAGACCAGTAAGCCAGGTGGCATGCGGGCAGGATGTGGCTGGAGCATGCTTGTGTTCAGTCAAAGGGAAACATATGAGTTCGATTCTATCTGAAGATAAATAGTGGAAGGGCTTTAGAGAACAATAATACTTTGACTTAAAATAAAATATTAAATTAAAATTGTTCCAAGAAATTTCACAAATTGTTACAAAGTATTATTATGATCATATCATGTGCTTTGGCAACACAAATAACAATCTCCCTGGTGCCAAGAAGGGAGTGGGCAACAGGCTGGGGCAGACCCTCGCTTGGAGAAATATATGAAGAGAGAAGGAAAGGCAAGAAAAATTTAGAAGGAAATCGACAGGACTGGGTGTTAAATTGCATGCAGGGAATGAAGAAAATGGGATAAGGGTAAATTCTCAGCTTCTGCTGGTGTGATGTGGAAGTCCCTGCCAAGGAGCTGCTGAGTGAGGTCTGGATTTCTGTAGGGAAAACTCATGGCCTCAGACTTGGTCCCGGTAGATTTGAATTGTCTTTGTGGAAATCAGTGTGCTTAAGAGATGGCAGTGTATCAAAGAGGTGTCTGCTCTCCCACGTTCATTGCGGCCTCATTCATAAGAGCCAAGATATGATTGAATGGATAAAGAAAATGTGGTACATATACACAATGGGATACTATTCAGCCTTAAAAAGAAGGAAAAGTCCACTGTTTGCAACAACAGAGATTAAATGAACATTGTGCTGAGACAAGCCAGGCACAGAAAGATAAATACCACGTAATCTCACTTTTAGGTAGAATCTAAAAAGTTGAACCCACAGAAGGAGAGAGTAGAAGGCTTGTTGTCAGAAGCTGGGCGTGTGGGGCCCTGGAAAGATATTGGTCAAAGGATACAGAGTTTCAGTTAAACAGGAGGAGTGAGTTTTTGAGATCTATCACACAGCAGAATGACCATTGTTAATAATAATTCATTGTACATTTCCAAGTTGCTAAAAAAAAGTAGATTTAAAAATAAATAAATGAAAATATATAAGGCAAGTAGATTTTAAAGATTCTCACCACAAGAAAAAATAAAAGGTAAGCATGGGAGGGAATGGGTATGCTCATTAGCCTTATTTAATCACCTCACAAAGTAAACATATATGAAAACATCACCTTGCACCCCACACATAGACACAATTATTATCTGTCCATTTAAAGTAACATTTAAATAACAAGTCAGTCCAAAATAATGTTTGGATAAAACTCTAGGTTTCTTATGCAGTTTTCAACATATTTGTGTCAATGAGACTAATATATGTAGAACACAAAATCATCTGTTTAACTATAATATTAGTGGTATATATGTGTAAGGCAATGAAGAACTCAAACATGGATTATTAAACACTATAAATAAAATGATATTTTAAAAGGTAAGAAAAACAAAAGAAGACAGGTGGAGAATAGGACAGAGAACTGGGTAAGGGCCACACATTTGGGCTGTTTGCCATTTGGGGTACATATAAGGGAATCCTTCCAGACCCTCCCAGGATCAACATGGCTCCCATCCAGAGCCCCCCCGGGGGTACAGGGGAATCAGGAAGAAGTGACTCACCCCCCTTCGTGTGGATCACCTGGCCCAGGCAAAGCGCTGGAAGAGAAGCCCCAATGAAAATGATGCCCACCTCCTGCCTCCCCTACAGGGATATCATCAAGAGGGGGGCTTGATGGAGCCAGGGAGGCATTCAGCATCCCATAATTACCAAATCATCTCTCCTCAACATCAATGTCTGAGTATAATCCCTCCTGCTCCAAAACAGTTTCAAGGTAAATGCCCGAGACTCCTGTTCAAAATAAGTCCTCCCCCTCCTTCAGCTTCTTAAAGCTGAACTCATTCCCATTCCCAGGAGCCTGTTTCAGGACTGAGTCTTCTGTGGTGAGACTTAGGCCCAGGGGAGACCCGAGGGGCAGCCTGGGTGTGGGGGCACTTTCCTTCCCTAGGGCTCCGGAATCTTCTGAGCTGGGTTCAATCCTGAGCTGGGAACTTCTCCAAGCCTCTTGCCTCCTCTGTCCCTCAAACCCTCTCCCCTCCTTCAGAACTCACCTAGACCCAGCAGGGTAGTCAGGTAGAAAGTCATGGCTCAGGCCCCCCCACAGTCTGACCTGACCGGAGCCCGGGGATGGAAGGAGAACTCTGCGACAGACACAGGGGCAGGATGTGTTGGCCAGGAGCCTCTCAGTCATGAGGTTTCTACATCAACTGCCTCACACAAAGGGGAAGAGCTTTTCCTCTGGTTCTTCCCACTAATAAGACAAGAGGAAGGGCCTTGGCTTCAGGGCCCTCAATCCACATGCTGAAGGGGAAAAAAAATAAAAAACTCATTGCCTGATATGTTAACCTTGTTCTAATCCTACGGGCCAACGCAGAAGAAAGGCTGTGTGCAACAGGCTGACTTGAGCGTCATCCCAACTTCACAAACTCATGACCCTCAGTTCTTGGGTAAGTATTATAGCACTTGAAGCCAACATTTCCTTGTATTTAAAATGGGAGCCAAAAAAATCCTCCTGCAAGTTTTTAATATTATGATCTTTACTAAAATCCCAACAAGATAGTTAACACATTAAAAAGATTCTACCCTGGGTATTATTTTTTAAAAGACAAGTGTTGGTGAAGATGTGAAGAAATTGGAACTCTTGCACACTGTTACTGGGAAGGCAAATTGGCACAGCCAATGTGGAAAGCAATATGGAGTCTTAAGTTTAACAAACTTAAAAATATAACTACCATATGACCCAGCAATCCCACTTCTGGGTGTATATCTAAAGAAAACGAAATTGGTATGTCAAAGAGATACCTGGCAAAGACTTCTTTAGTAGCACCTCCAAAGCAAAATTGGACAAATGGAATCATGTCAAGCTAAAAAGCTTCCACACAGAAAAGGAAACAATTGACAAAGTAAAGAGACAACTCACAGAATGGAAGAAAATCTTTGCAACCACCCATCTGACAAGGGGTTAATAAGTAAAACATATAAGGAGCTCCAACAGCTCAATAGGGGGGGAAAAATCAAATAATAATTTCTCAAAAGAAAACATACAAATGAGCAATAAGTACACGAAAAAATTGTCAACATTTTTAGTCATCAGAGTAATGCAAACAAAACCACAATTAGATATCATCTCACCCCCGTTAAATGGCTTTGAACAAAGAGACAGGCAAAAACGAATGCTGGTGAGGATGTGGAGAGAGGCAAACCCTTACACACTGTTGGCAAGAATGTAACTTAGTGGTCATTACAGAGAATAGTATGAAGGTTCCTCAAAAAACTGAAAACAGAACTACCCTCATGACCCTGAAATCCCACTGCTAAGTCTATATGAAAGGAGGGGAACTCAGTATATCAAAAAGATTTCTGCACTTCCATGTTTATTGCAGCACTATTCACAATAGTCAAGGTAAGGAATCAACCTAAGTGTCCATCAACAGATGAATGGATGAAGAAATTATGAGATACACAAACATACACAGAAAATGGAATTATTATTCAGCCTTAGATAAAGACGGAAATTCTACCATGTGTGACAACAAGGATGAACATTGAGGACATTATGCTAAGCCTAGTAATCCCGGACACAGATAAACAAGTACTCCATGGTTCCACTTACATGAGGAATCTAAAGTCATCAGACTCATAACATAAAAGCCTACAATGGTGCTTCCCAGGATCTGGAAAGTCCTGGATAAACAGGCATACATTTTTAATTAAATGAGATGAATAAGGCTTAGAGATCTGCTGTACATTATACTAGCTCCAGTCAACAGTAATGTATTGCCAAGAGAACAGACCTCATGTCAAGTGCTTTAGACACACACACAGATATATATGTATGTGCATGTATGTGTGTGTATATGTGTATACATGCACACATACAGAGGGTGCCAAAAACTGTATATACATTTTAAGAAAGTAAAAAAATATTAAAATTGTAATAATATACACCAAAGATGTTTGTTACCTTGTACATCTTGCATCTCTTGTAATTGCAGAAACCAAATATAACTTGAGTTTTAACATTTTAATACATTTTTTTCTTCCTTAAATTGTGTACACATTTTTTTGGCACCCTGTGTGTGTATGTGTTTTCTAGCAACATAAATTTGTTTCCCATCTTTTCCCCGTATCCCAGCAGCATATGCAAAATCCTAAAGTAACTGAATGTCCTTAGGACTTAGCCCTAGGGTTTGGGCCAGATGGGCACCTGGATGGATGATGGAATAAAAAGGAAGAAGCAAGAAGGGCCAATGTTTTTGTCTGCTGTGGAGCTGAAAAGGACAGCACCACCCTCGGTCATGGGTCCTATTGTGTACCGCTTCTGAGGACCATGGAGCTGCTCTTCCCAGCAGCAACGCCAGCAGACATTGATGATGGTCTGCACAGCAGCCATTGCTCACGTCTTTCTTACTAATGGAATCCTAGTTCTGTTTGAGCGGCTGTGTTCTGGGGATCCCAGGGAGCTGATGGGGAAGAAATGAAGTTTGTGTTAAGGTAATTTTAGTAATCCCATTTATAATGATTGAGTCAGAGCAAAGTACATGGCCAAGTATTGCCAATGACACTTAAAGCAGAACACACGAAGATTCTGAGAGTCAGAATTCTCTCTTAGTAACAGAGCATTTAATAAGGAGGCCTTTCCCTTCCTTTAATCCTGAGCCTCGCTGGCAACTCTATCATGTTGATGTGACACCTGGAGCTTCGGCAGCCATCTTGTAGCCATGAAGCAATAGGACAGAGCACAGCAGCCAAAACACTGAGCAAGTTACAGTGGAAGAACATAAGCACCAAGCTACTTAGAAAGTCCCTGAGTTGCTAGACCAACAAACAAAAATGTTACTTGGAGTGTTGCACAAGTGCTGAATAATGATTCTCTTAATAGGTCAGATACATACAAAATTTTCGCAAATTAAATATCAATTGAATGTCAGGTGGAAAAACAACAGCTGCATAAATAAAATGAAAAGAGATGCAACTGTGAAATGTCATTAAAAGAGGACTTTGCACCAAAATAGTCCAAATATTTAAAAATATATATCCCAGCGTGGCCACTGCATTGCTGACTAGTCCTCCTGAGTACATAATCACCATAATGATCTCTGAGTCTTGTGGGCAGACTGGGGTACTCAAGTAAAAATCCTGGTCCTCAGAGAGCTCTGCATGCTTCAGCCCAGAGTCTTTCTGTCACTACCCAGAACACATAATGCTATCTCAAGAGCCCAGTTTTTAAGTATCCCTGACCTGGCTCAGGGAAAGGGAAATGTCCACAGAATTTTGAGTCTAGAATGCCCAAAGGTCTTTGTGTCTTGCTGTTTCCAGGAGACTCCACTGCAAAGTCCTGCCTAAGTCATCTGCATTAGTTCACATTTCTGCACCCCACTCTTGCTTCCTAGAAGAATGCTTAGGGTTCAGCCAGAGAAGAAACCCTAGGGTGGGATGGTAGCAGGGATGTACCCACTCACATCAAGATCTTCTGGCCCTGATGAAACCCTGGAAAGAAGACCTCACTACTGATAATCCATCTCCATATTAATCTCAGCTTTCCAGTAACTTTGCATTGTCTCTGAGATCAGCCTGGCCTGGGCTCCAATGGTGCATGAACTCAGCTTTCCAGGGGCTCCTACTTCCAGCCCACATGGAAAGAGGCCAGATGTTCAAGACAGGGTTTACCAAGACACAGCAAGTGATGAATGTGGGGAACATGAAAATACCTCTGCTACGCTGGAGGCAGGAGATGAGCAAAACTGAAAAATATACAGGATGTGATGGGTTGACACCAACATCACAATTCAGTTAGTATTGAGCTGCAGGCATACACAGGGAAATAAACAGTTTCTTCTCACCCTACATAAGTCTCTGATTTTCCTCCAGGTTGGAGCTGAGGAAGAAATACAGATTCCTGAAATTTTGGTCATAGAAAACACAAGGCAATATTAGACAAACCTCATCCCCTAATTAATATCTGGCAAGAATCATATTCCTGCCCTAATCCTCCTTTCCAGAGTCAGCACAACTTGGTTTTGCCAAACACAAAACTCACATCAAAGCTATGGTGTCAGTATTTACACCAGAGGAATTGGCGAATGCTATACAACAGGTATTGTCTTTGAGAGAGTTGACTGCTAAACCTTTACCAGCATACCACTGATAAATTTCTAAAACCCAATTTAAAGAAAATAGAACAGACTTTATTTTTTAAAAGCTATGAAATCAACATCCTCCTGGAAAATTAGAGAGTTGATAAGCCATGTCTGTTTCTATAGTGTACCCCATCCCATTTACACTTCTCCCTCATCTGAAGTAACCAATGGCCAAAATCTTGTGTTCAAAATTCCCTTGAAATTTTATAAATATAGTATTATCTCATGTACATCTATTTGTGTGTACATACATATGAACCCTGTCATTTTTAAACTTTATTGCAAAGTATAATTTTCAAAAGTATTTTTAGTATCTCATCAAATATACAGTGAGCCCATGTTAATTTTTTATTACTTCATTAATGATAAAATTATCATTGAAAATTCCTATCTTTTTTTCTTCTTGCTAATACGTTTAAGTTCTCTGTGGATTCTGGTTATTAAACCTTTGTCAGAGACATAGCCTGCGAAAATCTTCTCCCATTCTGATGGCTGTCTGCTTGCCTTACTTACTGTGTTTTTGGCTGTGCAGAAGCTCTTTAGTTTGCTCAGGTCCCAGTAGTCTATTTTTGATGTTGCTTCAATTGCCCGGGGTGTCCTCCTCATGAAATATTCACCCAGGCCGATTTCTTCAAGTGTTTTCTCTCCACTTTCTTTTAGTATTTTTATGGTTTCATGTCTTAAGTTTAAGTCTTTAATCCAGTGAGAGTCTAACTTAGTTAATGGTGAAAGGGGAGTCATTTCTTAATGTCTTACTCTTTCATCTCCAAATCATTCACCAAGTACTTAGTTTTTTCCCTCACGTTTTACATCGCCCCCCACCCCACCATTACTTTATTTTAACCCTTACTTTGTTCTAAATCCTTTTTGAGCACCCTTTCTCCATTCTCTGTTTTATACTGTACATCCACTAGTTTTCTTTTTTTAATAAAACACGTGCGTGATTGTCATTTTTCTGTTTAAAGTGTCTTTTGTTTTGTTTTTTGTGCTCTCCATTGACATGTGGATAATGTCCAAATTCACTATCATAGTGTTTGATTTGGACTGTCCCTAGGCTTCTATTGCAGTCTCATATTTCAGCACTTTTCAACCTAAATCTCATGCTTGCTATAACATGATACTTGAAGTTTGTGGATTATGACCATGTTATTTCATGCTTTACTGACTGTGAACTTCTGTCTGCAATTCTCTGGGTTTCTGTTCCCCTGTTTTCTTTTGCTCTTCAGATACTGCTTGCTCATCCTTAAAGACTTATTTCAACTTTTGTATCTTGCATAAGCCCTCCCAAATACTTACTCTTTAAATTTTTGTTAAATATGTCTTATGTGGCTTCCATAGAATCCTGGGAAAAGCTCTGGCAGTCTTTATCACTCTTGTCTGTAATCATCCATATATTTGTTCCTCTCATTTATAGGCTACATTTATTAGGACAAAGGAGGACTAGCACCTAGCAAATAATTTCACTAAATATTAGTGAATTAAATCTTCAAGCAGTTATATTTTCCAAGATGTCACAACACAGAAAAATATTTCTTAGAAGTTTCCTCTTTGCTGGATTTTGGTATCTCTGCATTTTAAATCTTCACTCATCTTGGGGCAGCACCTGTGGCTCAGGAGTAGGTCACTGGCCCCATATACCAGAGTTGGTGGGTTGAAACCCCTCCCAGCCAAAAAGAAAAAAAAATTAAGAAAAATCTTCATTCATCTTGACAGATATTCATAATATTGCTGATTATTCATCATTTGTTAATATAGGCTGTTTTATATTTCTGAAGTTTGTTTTACCATACCAATTTGTATAGTATTTTCAGTATTAACTGTATCACAATGCAGCATTTTTTGTTGTATAAGTTGCCATTGAAATTACATTAAATTTTAGGTAAAATACTTAGATATTGTACATATTAGGTAGGTATTCATGAAAATTATTTTTAAATTTATTCATGGTACATCAAAGCCCTAGAAATCATTTTTTTAATTGTTTCCTATTTAATAGTTTTCCTATCCATTACCTTTTTAGTATAGTTATAAGGATAAAGAAAATTGTTGAGATTGAACAAACCTGAATCTTTGTCTTGAGTATGCCCCTGATTCTGTCTGTGGACTGATATATTTATCTCTCTGTCTCAATCTCCATAAATGCTACATTTTGTTGACTGCATAGCATATGCTTTTATAATGTTAAAATTTCATTACTCCAGGAACAATGGGTACAGCACTAAACCAAAGAAAAAGTTTCTACTATCATGTAGCTTACATTCTAATAGGCGCATATAATAAATTTATGCTATGTAAAAGGTGATGGAGTGGTTGCTTTATATGGGCATCTACTATTGAGCTAAAAAGTATTTTTAGTCCAGAAACATATTTTTTAGGACTAAGTAAAATAATTTATTTTAAATTTTCTTAAGTCCTATATACTAATGCATAAAGCACAACTGTCTCCACTCTGCTGACTGCTTGCATCAAAACACGCATGACACTTTTAACCTGACTTATCAAGTGAATAATCACCCTTTGAACTTAGATACACATAGCCATTGTATTTTAGTAAAATTTAGGAGCTTCTTATACAAGTTCAGAAAATAATGGTCTATATCACTGTGGTTCCCTTGATGTAATTCTGATGCATCACCTACTGAGTTGTTTTGATAGGTAATGGAGTGCAATAACATATTGTATATTTTGTGACAGTTGAGGCTTCTTAAAATTAAAATATCTGAGTTTGGCAGGGGGGCCTTGTAGCTTTTATAGGAATGTCATAACCTAATTATAGCCTTAGAATATGGGAAGGGGGTGGGAGAGGGGAGGGGAGGGGTGTGGATGGGGGCAGGGAGGGTGATTGGTGGGGTCACCTACACAGTTTGTCTTACAAGGGTACAAGTGAATCTTTCTAAAAGCAGAGTATGAATGTCTTAACTTAATGACTAAGAGAATGACATGAAGGTTATGTTTACCAGTTTGATGAGAGTATTTCAAAATGTATATGAAAACAGCACACTGTACCCCATGATTGCATTAATGTACATAGTTATGCTATAAAAAATAAAAAATTAAAAAAATTGAAATATCAACAAAACATTAAAACCTAACATTAAATTAAAGCATGGGTATACTACCCAAGGTGATTTACAGATTCATTGCAGTCTCCATTAAAATATAACTGTCATTTTTCACAAATCTAGAAAAATATTTCTGTACTTCATAGGGAACCAGAAAAGACCCCTAAAGCCAATGTAACCTAGCATGATAAGAAAATGGGAAGCATTACATTATCAGACTTCAAGCTATACTACAAGGCTATAGTAACCAAACCAGCATGGTACTGGCACAAAAATAGAGACATAGACCTATGTATCAGAACAGAAAAACAGAAATGGAACCATCTTCATATTCCCATCCTATTTTTGACAAAGCAGATAAAAAGTGTACACTGGGAAACAGAATCTCTGTTCAATAAATGGTGCTGGGAAAACACATAAAAGGCTGAAACAGGGTCTGTACCTCTCAGCACTCACAAAAATAAATTCATGATGGATAAAAGACTTAAATCCAAGTGAGGAAACTATATGAATTCTAGAAAAAATATTGGAAAAACTCTTACTGGCCTAGGCAAAGAATTTGTGAAGAAGATCCCAAACACATTTATAGCAATAGCAAAAATAAGTAAATAGGACCTGATAAAATTAAAAAAAAATCTATGCATAGCCAAGGACACAATAAGAAGAGCAAATAGACAACCCATAGAAGGGGAGAAAATACTTGCATGCTCTACATCAAGCAAAGGACTGATAACTAGAATCTATAAGGAACTCAAGCAAGTCAGCAAGGAAGAATTAAACAATCCCATTGAAACGTGGGTAAGGGACAGAAACTTTTCAAAGGAAGATAGTCTAATGCTCAACATCTATAATCATTAGGGAAATGCAAATAAAAAGCATGATGAGATATGACCTAACAAATAGTTTTAAAACAAGTGCTGGTGGAGATGCAAAGAGAAAGAAACACTTATACACTGTTGGTGGAACTGAAAAGTAGTACAACCTCTATGGAAAGTTGTAGAGTGATATCTCAAAGAACTTAAAGTAGACCTATCACATGATCCAGCTATCACACTACTGGGTATTTATCCAATTGATAAAAGGTCATTTTATGAAAAGGACTCCTTCACTTGAAGGTTTATAACAGCATAGTTCACAATCGCAAAGTCATGGTAACAACCCAAATGCCCACCAATACACGAATGGACTAATAAAGTGTGGTATATGTTACCATGAAGTACTAGAGAGCCATAAAAAATTGGTGACCTAGTACCATTTTTGATAATTAGGAGGGAACTAGAAAATATTCTTCTAAGTGAAATATCACAAGAACACTTGCAGTCAATACCAAACACTTGCAGTCAATACCAATTGGAACTAATCGATTAACAGTTAAGCATACATATGGATGTAAATATCAATGAAAATCAAGCTGGAGGAAGGGAAAAAGTATGGGAGGGGTAAGTTCCCACCTACTTGGTGCAGTGCACACTATCTGGGTGAAGGGCACACGTATGTGTACAAGTTTCACTCTGTGTGTATAAAAACAAAGTATGTAAACAAAATACATATACCCCCTAATATTCTGAAATTAAAAATCAATGCACTGTACTAAAATATTTTCAAAAATATTTACCCTGGATTTATAACAATATCTTTAGATTCAGGGAGAAAAAAGAGTAACTGAGAGGAAAATCTGTAACAATGATTTTTTTCCTTTTAAATAAAGAGCCATATAAGAGATAAGTAACAAATGTAGCAATATACATCTGCAGGTAGTGACTGGAGAAATATGAGGAATTCAAGAAATCCAAGTGGCATAATCAATGCTCTTATTAATGTATAAAATACAGGAAGTGCATGTTACATAAATTACTTGAATTCCTTTGGTTATAGCATTCCCACAGTCTCACTAAAGCTTATTTATCCATGCTTGTAGAATGCCAGCTCTTTTTATAATGACCCTTACTGGGACAAATATTAGAGATAAAATATTCAGTATATACAGTAGAATCTTTACAAATGTTTTAAAGTAAAGGTAAATGTCTGAATGTATCTCCATGAGATAAGCATGCATAGTAGGGGATTTAACTATCATGAAAAAAAGGAAGAAAACACAGATGACAAATAATCAGTTGTCTTAATATATTAGTTATTCTGTAATAGTGGTGCATAAAAATAACTAAAAATCCCAGTGTTCACCACACAAAAAGTTTTGTTTTTCTTGTTCAGATTTTGTGCAGGCCATTTCTCAGCTGAATTTCATTAGTCTCGACTCCAGGCTGGTTCATCTGGGCTCTACATGACTTATTTTCCTTGAAAACAGGAGCTACCCAAGCAGTGCTACTACTGGGGAAGAGAAGAGAATTACAAGGTCTATAAATAAAACATACACAATATTTAGCTTGAGTTTTATGTCCTACTGACCAAAGCAAGTCACCTGGCCAAGTCCAATACCAAAAGAACAAAAGAATATACTTTGCTTATATAGAGGAGTGATTCTTATAGAAGTGAGTCAAGTCCTCAGAAAGTACCACAGGCAACAATCTGTAACCCTATAGGAGAGAGGAACCTTTGTTCCTCTCGGGTATATCAGGGAAGACTTGCTAGAACAGATGAAGTTTGAAGTATGAGTAGGATGATACAAGACAACAAGGGAAAGGAGGGTAATGAGAAAACAGAATTGCCTATACAGAAAAAGCATGAAGGGACACATAATTGGAACCTACAAATATTTTTGTTTGGCTCGATTGTAAGCCATATGGTAAGAATTTTATTCTCCTGCTGAAGAGAATATTGAATAATTTCAGGATGAAATGGCCTTATTGGATTTTCAGTTCCAGAAAATTTATTTCCATGGCACTGTGGCCCACACTTTCCAAATAGTTAATTTTGAATATAATATAGGAATAAAAATTCTGAACAAGTTTCTTAGGAAATTCTATATATAGTAAAGTTTGAAAATCAGTGAGTTGAATAGGAGAAAATGAAGTGACAAGTAGTGATATATGGGGTTGTAGAGTGAAGTTTTTGAGGTGGAAGTGTTTTAGGTAATCAAAATGGGGGTTGAAATATCATTGAAGTGAAGGAAACTGAGATGAGGATGGTCAGTAATTTCAGTGGTAGTTTATTGAATTTTTTTTTTGTATTTGCTGACATTGAAATCGATTGTGCCAGATTCTAAGAGGATGAGGATTACTGCCATCAGGCAATAGTAACTTAGGAAAGTTGAAGAAGGGCCTAGAATTGGTAAAGTAAAATGGCATGTTGACATATGTCTCAAAGGATGAAATCCTTTATCATGTGTAGAATCTTAATGCAGTACAGAGTTCAGTTCTCTCTCTGATGCGTACTGAGGAAGTGTACTTAGTAAATGGTTATAAGGAAAAAAAAATCTTTAGAAAAAAATGAACCATGTTTAAGTTAGGATGTTTGAAAGAGCACTGTGCTAAAGGTTGAACTTGTAGGAGAAATAAAGGAGGATTAGAATAATTGGAAGCCCAAGTAAATTGTTTAGAAGGGAGTTATGAGGAAAGAAGCATAGACCACAGAAGGATGAAGATAGAGAAAAAAGATAAGCAACTTGTAGAGAATCACATTGCATGAAGAGGCAGCTAAGTAGGAAGTTATATTAGTAGTCTATGGCTAGATAACAAATTGTCGCAAGCTTAAATACTTTAAATTATAGACATTTATTCTCTCATGGGTTTATGGGGCAAGAGTTCAGATGAGGCTCAGCTGAATTCTGTGCTCTTGCCCTTAGAAAGCTATATTCCAGGTGTCAATTCCCTGTGTTCTGATCTAGAACTCAGCATCATCTTCTAAACTGAACGTGATTGTCAGCAGCATTTTTCCCCTCATATGGTTCCTTATGATCATAGTACTTAGATCCTTGCTTTCCTGTAGACTGTTGACTGAGTAGAGGTCACTCTTAGTTCCCAGAAGGCTTCACAGTTCCTTGCTAAATGACCTGCTCACAACGTAGCAGCTTACCTCTTCAAGGCCAGTAGGAGGTTCTCTCTTGCTCCAGTTTGCTAGAGGGAGTCTTAAATAGTGTGACATAATCAAGATAATGACTATTCCATCATCTTTGCCACGTTGTGTTGACTAGAAAAGGAACAGGGTCTTAAGGGGTAGAGGCAAAATGAGGGTATGACTTTTCAGGGTCACCTAGTTTATTTCAATTTCAAAGTATTCTGAACATACAAATGTTTTTGGTTACATGGATCACTTGCTTGAGTTAGGGTTATAAGTGTGCCCATCACTCAGGTAGTGTTTATTGTACACATTAGGTAGGTTTTCACCTATCCCCTTCTCCACCTTCCCTCTGCTCGATTTCTACTAGTTTTACTCTCCTCATGTACATGTGTGTTCATCAGCTAGTTCCAATTTAATAGCAAGTATGTGTGATGTTTCCTTTTACCATTCTTTAGATAATTCACTTAGGAAAATGGTCTCCAGTTGCATCCAAATTTTATAAAGGCATTAATTCATCCTTGCATATGAATGAGTGGTGCTCCATGGTATAAATACATCACATTTTATAATCCACTTATGAATTGATGGGCACATGGGTTGTAATTATGAATTGTGCTGCAATAAACATTCCAGTGCATATGTCTATTTGATAAAATTACTTATTTTCCTATGGGTAAACACCTAGTAGTGGTATTGCTACATTCAATTGTAGGTCTGCTTTCAGTTATTTGAGGACTCTCCATACTGTTTTCCTTAGAGGAAGTTCTAGTTTGTAGTCTCACCAACAGTGTATAAGCATTCCTTTCTCTCCACATCTACACCAATATCTATCATTTTGGACTTTTTAATAAAAGTCATTCTAACTGGAGTAAGGTGATGTCCATTGTGGCTTAAATTTGCATCTCCCTGATGATGAGTGATACTGAGCATTCTTTTGACAAGCTTCTGCTCATATCTTTTGCCCAATTTTTAATGGAGATGTTAATTTTTATCTTCCTGCTTCACTTGAATTCTTTGTAGACTCTGGTTATTAGCACCTTATCAGATGTGTAACCTGTGCATATTTTCTCCCATTCTGTAGATTGTCTCTTTGCTCTGTTGATTAGTTCCTTATCTTAACTTTTTAATTTGATGAAATCCCATTCATTATTTATTTTTGTTGTTGCTATGATTGCTGTAAGGGTGTTTTTCATAAATTATTTGCCCAGGCTGATATCTAGAGAAGTTTTTCGTACATTATTTTCTAGAATTCTTTTGGTTTCACGCCTTACTTTTAAGTTTTTTATTCACCTTGAACTAATATTAGAATTCTGCACGTCACAGTAATGACAGAATTACATTGGTATAGGTTTGGCAGTGTCAGAACTGGATGTCAGAAACGCAGGGTGTTATATTTTTCTGATTTCAGAGAGGTAGGGCAAACTGCAATGACAGTTGTTGAGGTGCAAAATGATTGTTTGCTAACCTGGAAAGTATCACCATGGTAAGGGTCTTCTAGTGTAGGCAAGACAACAATAGGGTTTTCTGAAGGATGTGAAATAGAGAAGGTAACACAAAATGAGTATTGTAAAAGGTCTTGCTCTGAACAAAGACTAGCTTATGGTATTGAGAGATTCAGAGCCCTAGGGACAAAAGCAGCCCAAGACAATCTTATTCTGGGTGGAGCCAGTTTATTTTTTAAAGTGAGTAAATATGATATATATGGAGATTGGGCTATGCGGCGGCAGGGCCCTTACAGCCTGGGGAACATTTAGGGAATGTACCAACTGTTTCTCCTCCGTTCCCAGTTCCCAAAACAACCAAGTTCCTTTCTTCATGCTCCCCCTGCCAGAAGTCACTTAGCTCTTTGTCTACTTAATTTTTAAGAACTACACAGAGATCCTTGTGATATTTCCCTTTTCACGTCTTACCATATGTTAAAGAAGTTGAATAGAAACCATTAACAGGATGATTTGTCTTTATTAAAGTCATTTAAATTTTCTGATCATACTGTAAAACTAAACATAGGTCTTTTGTCTATGCTACTTCCCCATAGACAACCTTGTCCAGATACTATAAAATAAAGCTGATTTTGTGCTTTGGTGCTGGCTGAAGCCATCAGTTCAATCAAACCTCTCAAACCCATCTTTTGTCTCTGTGTCTTCTCTTGTGCTATATTTTCCTCAATCCCCACCACTTCCACTCTACTGCATTCCCCTTCCTTGTACTGGTTGATGAAATACACACATGCATACACACACACACACACATAATAAAGGAACTTGTTGAATAATGCTTAGGTAGTGGTGGTTTAACAGAACTTTCACCTGAGTTACAGTACTTTTGGTTGTGTTGTCCATTGCTAAATCATAGTGACCTCTGCTTATCCATGCTGCCCTTCAGAGACTTGCTCTGAATACTTATTGCACATCTGAGGACATGAAGTTCTGGTCTAAATCATGCACTACATACAATAAGACCTTAGGAGAATTATCAACTAGAATTTAAGTAACTGGCCTTACATGCTTATATCCTTTAAAATTCCATGTAGTTAAACCATATAAAATTGCTGTTCTTGATCAGAAATTTAATACAATTTTATAAGATTCAAATTCAGTGCATTTCCATGTGATTTATGGATTTTTGAATTGATGTTAAGTCCTTGTTTCTAAACACAACATGGAGCTCTGCTGAGTTTCCTTAGAGAGGCACAAGACTTGTTTTATTTCAGTCAGAATAATTTCCCCCTACACTTAGAATATATAATAACAGTTGAATATATTTTAATATTTTGTTTGTATAAATTTTATTTTAAGGAAAAATAACTAGGGAAATCATGAGTTTGTATGGTAGTATTTAGATATGTATACATGTAAGAAGATACATATGCATTGATACAGATGTGTGTGTATACATTTATCTATTAATATATTGGTTTTGATGAAAAATTTTATGTAAGATCTTTATAGTACATATTATAGTCATCTTCAGAATAAATAAGTGTTTAGAAGGAATGTGTATCAGAGAATATTTAGTAATATATTTTCCTTTAAAAAGAAACCTATAAGCATGATTGAAGTTTAGTACAATTATTTTATAAATAGTTTATAATTGATAAAAGAGATGTTTCCTTGAAGGATAATGGATTTGCTAGATAATTTTTAAATATCCAGGATAACTCTGGAACTGTAATATTTGCAGATTTAGGCCTATAGATAAATGTAAGGGTAGTTTAACAAACTTGATGTGATCTATCATTGAACACTAAGTTCATTATAAAAAATTGTAGCTGAACTGGTAAACCAGCATGAAACTTCAACTCTTTAAAGTGAGTCTACTGAAATAAATCAAGATCCTAACTCAACTTTATACTATGATCATCTTTGTCTTTTTAAGATTAAAAGAATTATCTGTTAAATTGAGAAAAGACTGAAAATTTGGAGAAACATTTCTCAGTCTATGATTTCAGTTGTATATGTGTTTTGGTTGTCTTTTCCTTTCAGGAATGCTGCTGTATATTCATTTCCTTTTTTTTCTTGTAAGTTCAAAAGATGTAGAAAGCAAGAAGACTTGGGGGACTATGATAATAGTTTCTGTAGTTTTCAGTAGTTGAATGTATATATGTGAATATGTGAAGAGTATATGTACAATTTTTTGGCAAAATCTTTAAGGTACCATAAAATGGTGTGATAAGTATTGTATAAAAAAGTTCATTTTTATTTTTCCTTAGGTCTTTAACTGATATCTTTTCTTGATATTTTAGTCCTTAATGTCTACATTATTTTCATTTATATTTTAATTTTGTATGTTCTCAGCTATCTTAATGAGTATTTTTATCCTTTGAATCATGTATTATAAACTTTTAGCAAGTCATGTTTATATAAAGAATGAAGATGAAATACTTGGTATCTGCTACAGATTTCTTCCAGGACTTTACACAGATACCAAAATCCATGGTTGCTCAACTATCTGAGATAAGATGGCATAGTTTTTACATATAACCTGTGAACATTCTCCCATATACTTTATTGAATTCATCTCTAGGTTATTTATAATACCTAAGACAAGTTAAATGCTATGTAAATATTAGGTTATTGAGAAATTTCTGATTTACTTAAGTGATAAGTTTGATAGTTAATGTCTCTGGCATTTTACTTTGATATTTCTTGGGGCTTTTTATTGTGAAGGTACAGCCTAATTTTTTCAAACACACATGTTGATTTATATCTGTCTTTGAACAAAATTTAGAGCAATTTTGTGAAACCATGGATAAGTGGAAAATTCATGTTATTTTTTTTTTATTTTATTAAGCCAAATACACATAGATCTTGGATACATTCATGCATATGTAGGGTACAATGTGCTGATTTTTTTATATACAATCCAACGTGATTACATTTAACCAATCAACATAGCTTTCACCTCAATTACTTGATTATTGTGCCAAAACATCTATGTTTTACATTTCCCAGATTTGATTTGTAACCCGATCGTGTGTTCCATAGGTGTGATCCTGCCTTTTACCCTCCCTCTGTCGAACCTCCCCCCTCCCCTCCCCTCCCACTCCACTTCTCTCCATCATCCTAGGCTATAGTTGCGTTCTATTTTCTTTTTTACAAGAAAATGTGAGTAAATATAAGTAGGTTTCATAGAAGTAATGAGTACATTGAACATCAGATGCATTGGGGAGCCAGTATAGTGCAGAAATCTCAAAATATTAACAAAGCATTTGATAAAGATGTGAATAATGATGAGCTGAAAGCTGTAGTGGAAATGAATCCATCTAAATCAGTGGTTCTTAACCTATAGGTCGCAACCCCTTTGGGGGTCAAATGACCCTTTCACAGGAGTTGCCTAATATCAGATATTTACATTATGATTCATAACAGTAGCAAAAATTATAGTTATTAAGTAGCAACAAAAATATGGTTGGGAGTCACCACAACATGAGGAACTGTATTAAAGGGTTGTGGCATGAGGAAGGTTGAGAATCACTGATCTAAACCTATGTGTGAATTAGCAGCAATGTTTGATATTACTATTCCAACAATATTGTACCATTTGAAACAAATCAGCAAATAAGCTGGATAGATGAAGTCTGCATGAATTAAACAAGTACAAGGAGAGAGATTGCCTTTCTTTGCTGTCATGACATAAAAGCCAAACATTACATGTGATGGAAAATGGATTCTTTTTGACAATTGCAAGCATTTGGCTCAATGGTTGGATAAAAATTAAGTCTTCAAACACAATCCATAACTGAATATTCCTCAAAATAAGTTAATGGTGTCTGTTTGATGGTCCAGCACATTTATTATTCACTACAGCTGCATGAAACCTGGTCAAGTGATTATAGCAGGTATCTATGCAACCAAATGGACGACATGCTGAAGATGTTTGTGATTAAGCTGTTAAAATTGGTTGATGGACATAGGCCAATCCTCTTGCAAGATAATGTTGTCGCACAAACACAACTATCTAAACTTCAGAAGCTGGACTTGGAAACTCTGTTAGCCACTGTATTTACCAGATCTTGCACCAACTGACTACCACTTCTTCTAGGCTTTGGTCCACTTACTGCAAGGAAAAACATTCAATTCTTAACAATGTGTGGAAAATGCCTTTTGTGATTTCAGCGCCACTCACTTGCTGGGTTTTTCACTGCTGGCAAACAAGAGCTACAATTAAGTTGGCAAAATTTCATTGATAATTTAGGTACATACTTTGATTACTTGTGTTATTTCTTGTTTGAGATATAATAAAATAAACTTTTGATTCAAAATCAGACATTTCATATTTAATGGCCTTAATAGTTACATTGTCTTATTCAGGAAATGATGAGAAAAAATCTGTACATGTTTGGTACAGATGGAATTTTATTTCTAAATATTTTTGATTCTCTGTTGAATCCAAAGATACAGAATCCATGGATACAGAGGATTGGATTTTTTTTTTTAGATTTTAGTGCCGTGTTTTACTAAATACTCTTTGTAAGATCGTGTTTGTCATCTGTATTTTTCTCAGATATTTTTATAATTTATTTAAATCTTTAGTATGCGTGATTATCTCAGAGAAATTTCCTGAGTATCTGTTACTTGCTGAATTATGTAGCTCATCAGCTAGCACCTTATTATTTACTAATCAGATTTTTATCTAGTTGACTTATTTTCTATAAAGCTCTTATCACAGTAGGATTGATTTTAAGCACTTCAAGATAAGAGACAAATCCTGTCTGTCTTTTAAAATATTCTAACTGCACTGACTTGGCTTGGTGATGCTTATTTATACATGGACAATGCCAGTTATTTCTCATAATCATTATTTATTGATAACAAAATTTAGTGAGTGGAAAAGGCAGTATTTTTTCATTGTTTGTGATTCATTGAGGGTACAAAGAATTAGGTTACACTTATTGCAATTGTTAGGTAAAGTCCCTCTTGGGATTGTGTCCTGCCCCCATGAGGTGTGTTATACACCATAATCTCCCTTCCCCTCCCTCCTCCACTGTCTCCAATCCTTAATTCCCCTACCTGACCACTTGTATTAGATCATTTACTGCTTTGATATTAGAATTGAGTACATTGGATTCTTGCTTCTTTATTCTTGTGATGCTTTACTAAGAAGAATGTGTTCTACCTCCATTCAGGTTAATATAAAAGATGCAAAGTCTCCATATTTCTAATGGCTGAATAGTATTCCATGGTATACATATACTACAGCTTGTTAATACATTTTTGGGTTGGTGGACATGTAGGTTGTTTCCACATTTTGGCAGTCACAAATTGAGCCATGATAAATAGTCTAGTGCAAATGTCCTTAAGATAAAAGGATTTTTGTTCTTCTGGATAGATGACTAGTAACGGGATTGCAGCACCAATGGGATATCTAATTTGAGTTCTTTGAGGATTCACCATACTTCTTTCTAAAAGGTTGTTGTATTAGTTTGCACTCCCACCAGTGGTGTTTTCTTCTCTCCACATCCACTCCAGCATCTGCAACATTGAGACTTTGTGATGTGGGCTAGTCTCACTAGGGTTAGGTGATATCTCAAGGTTTTGATTTTCATTTCTCTGATGATGAGGGATGATGAGCGTTTTTTCAAGTGTTTGTTAGCCATTTATCTGTCTTAATCAGAGATGGTTCATTTCATATCTCTTGCAGAAAGGTAGATGGGATTGTTTACTCTATTTCTGTTGATTAAGTTGAGCGCTCTGTAGATTATAGTTATCAACAATTGTCAGATTGATACCCTGCAAATAGCTTTTCCCAATTTGAAGGCTGTCTTTTTGCATTACTTGTTGTGTCCTTAGCTGTGCTGTTCAGCTGTTCAGTTTAAGTACCATTTGCAATGGCCATGGAAGCCTTTGTCATGAAATCTTTCTCTAGTCCAACATCATCAAGAGTTTTCCCCACATTTTCTTCTAAAATTTTTATCATTTCATGTCTTAGATGTAAGTCTCTTATCCATCTTGAGTAAATTTTTGTAAGGGGTGAAATATGTGGGTTGAGTTTAAATCTTTTACGTGTGTTTATCCAGTTCTGCCAACACCATTTGTTGAATAGGAATTCTTTTCCCCACTGGATGCTTCTTTTAGTTTATAAAAGATCAGATGGCAAGTTGAGACTGGTTTCAGCTCTTGGTTTTCTATTCTGTTCCATATGTCTATCTCTCTATTTTTGTGCTAATATCATGCTGTTTTAATTACTGTGGACTTGTGATATAGCCTGAAGTCTGGTAGGGTGATGCCTCCCACTTTATTTTTATTACTAAGAATAGCCTTAGCTAAATGGGTTTTTTGATTTTTTGTTTCTGTTTTGTTGTTGTTGTTGTTGTTCCATACAAAACAAAGTACTATTTTTTCCAGCTCTTCAAAGTATGATGTTGTTATTTTAATGGGTAGAATCTGTAGATTGCTTTGGTAGAATAGACATTTTGACAGTATTGATTCTTCCCAGTGAAGAGCATCGTACGTTCTTCAATTTGTTAGTGTCTTCTGCAATTTCTTATACTTAGAAAACCCCAGAGACTTAACCACAAAACAACTGGAAATCATCTGGAAATATGGTAATATCTCAGGGTTTAAAATCACTGTCTACAAAAAACAGTATTGAAATGAAGTTTTGCTTGGAGATCTTACCTTATAGACTAAATTATCTTCAAATTCATTGTTCTACCTACTTTCACCAGCTTTCCCAGGGCCTGAAGTAAGTATGAATAGACCAACAGATTACAGTAGAGTTTTGGAAATCATAATAGGATAATTTTGTAACTTAAAATTTGAAGCTTTGGAACCTTAGATAACGTCATGGATAAACAAGCCTAATGTGTTCATCCCATGAGTAGTAGTTAGAAAACTCATTTTCCAAAATGGTGCATGAATAGAAAAACTAGAATGAACCATAAAGTCTTTAGATATACATGTACCTAGCTATGGTTCTAAGAGTAGAATACTGAGAATTCTAAGAATACTGAGGCACATCCTTCAATAAATAATTACTAGGGGTATAGACAGACAATAAAATACAGGTTCCAAAAAAGGTGGTAATATATGTGGCTAATGATACATATTCATATAGTAATACAATGAATTAGGGCATGGGAATTGTGCCAATTGCTTCACAATTCTATGAAGGAAACATCATCCTGATACCAAACCAGGAAAAGACCCAACTAAAAAAGGAGAACTTCAGGCCAATTTCACTCATGAATATAGATGTAAAAATTCTCAACAAAATCTTATACAATAGATTACAGCTTATCATCAAAAAAATCATACATTATGATCAAGTAAGTTTCCTCCCAGGGATGCAAGGTTGGTTTAATATATTCAAGTTTATAACCGTTTTTCACCATATCAATGGAAGTAAAACCAAAGACTATATGATCCTCTCAATAGATGCAGAAAAAGCATTCAATAAAATCCAGCATCTTTTTCTAATTAGAACACTGAAGAGTATAGGCATATGTGGTACTTTTCCGATACTGATCGAAGCTACCTATGACAAACCCACCGCTAATATTTTACTGAATGGAGTAAAACTGAAAGCTTTTCCTCTCGAAACTGGAAACAGACAAGGTTGTCCTCTGTCATCATTATTATTCAACATAGTGCTGGAAGTTCTAGCCAATACAATTAGACAAGACAAGGAAATAAAGGGTACCCTAATGGGAGCAGAGGAGGTCAAATGCTCCCTCTTTGCTGACGATACGATCTTATACTTAGAGAACCCCAAAGACTCAGCCACAAGATTCTTGGAAGTCATCAAAAAATTCAGTAACGTCTCAGGATATAAAACCAATGTCCACAAATCAGTTGCCTTTGTATATGCCAATGACAGCCAAGATGAGAAGCTAATTAAGGACACAACTCCCTTCACCATAGCTTTAAAGAAAATGAAATATCTAGGAATATACCTCACAAGGAGGTGAAGGACCTCTATAAAGAAAATTATGAATCCCTGAGAAAGGAAATAGCAGATGATATTAACAAATGGAAGAACATACGATGCTCATGGCTGGGCAGAATCAACATTGTTAAAATGTCTGTACTTCCCAAAGCAATCTACCTATTCAATGCCATCCCTATTAAAATACCAAGATCATACTTTCAAGATTTGGAAAAAAATGATTCTACATTTAGTATGGAACCAAAAAAAAGAACCCATATAGCTGAGGCAATTCTTAGTAATAAAAACAAAGCTGGGGGCATCAACATACCAGATTTTAGGCTGTACTGCAAAGCCATAGTGGTCAAGACAGCATGGTACTGACACAAAAATAGAGACATAGACATTTGAAATCGAATAGATAACCAGGAAATGAAACTAACATCTTACAACCACCTAATCTTCAATAAACCAAACAAGAGCATACTTTGGTGGAAAGACTCCCTATTCAATAAATGTTTCTGGGAGAACTGGATATCCACATGTAAAAGACTGAAACTGGACCCACACCTTTCCCCACTCACAAAAATTGATTCTAGATGGATAAAGAACTTAAACTTAAGGCATGCAACAATAAAAATCCTCAAAGAAAGTATAGGAAAAACACTGGAAGATATTGGCCTGGGGAAAGACTTCGTAAAGAAGACTGCTATGGCAATTGCAACAACAAGAATAAACAAATGGGACTTAATGAAACTGAAATGCTTCTGTACAGCTACGGAGACAATAGCCAGAGCAAATAGACAACCTACAAAATGGCAAAGGATTTTTGTACATTTTGAATCAGACAAAAGCTTGATAACTAGGATCTACAGAGAACTCAAATTAAGATCTGAAATTCCAGTTACTAATTCTTTGTCAATTACATGTGCTGCTAGCATCCTCTACAGGTCAGGGGCTTATCTTTTCTTTCTTTCATTTTTTTTTAAATGGGGACTTGTGTAAACAGAACTTTTTCATTTTCAGTTTGAATAGATTCAATATTATCAATCTTTTTCTTTTGTAGTTTATACATTTGGGTTTTATTTATTTATTTTTAATTTTATTATTATTATTATTATTTTGAGACAGAGTGTCACTTTGTTGCTCTCGGTAGCATGCCATGGCATCATACCTCACAGCTACCTCAAACTCTTGGGCTTAAGCGATTCTCTTGCTTCAGCCTCCCAGGTAGCTGAGACTATAGGCACCTGCCACAATTCCTGGCTACTTTTAGAGATGAGGTCTGGCTCTGGTTCAGTCTGGTCTCAAACCTGTGAGCTAAGACAATCAATCCATCAACCTTGGCCTCCCAGAAAGCTAGGATTATAGGCGTGAGCCACTGCACCCATCCTATTTATTTTTTAAAGTTTATTTGAGTATATTATGGGGGTATCTACATTTTGGTTACATAGTTTACTTTTGTAAATTTTAAGTCAAAGTTATAGGTGTGCCCCTCAGCCAGAAAGTGTGTAAGGAACCCATTTAAGGCGCCTATTGGGTGGGAATTTACCCTTCCCCTTATCCCTTTCCCCTGCCCAAATTTCATTGAGTCTGCTTCCCTATGAGCACATAGGTGTTGATCAACTAGTTCCAATTCAGTATTGAGAACACCTGGTGTTTGTTTTGCCATGCTTTGGATACTTCACTTAGGAGACTAGTCTCCATTTCCATCCAGGTTGTTACAAAAGATATGAGGTCACCATCTTTTTTTTTCTTCTTGGCCAGGGCTGGGTATGAACCTGCCACCTCCAGCATACGGGGCCGGCGCCCTACTCTTTTGAGCCACAGGCGCTTCCCAGGTCACCATCTTTTTTATGGCAGAGTAGTACTCCGTGGTATATGTATACCACATTTTGCTAATCCACTCGTGTATCAATGGGCACTTGGGGTTGTTGCCACATGCTTGAAATCATGAATTGTGCTGCTATGAACATTTGTGTGCAAGTGCCTTTTTTTTTTTTTTTTTGAGACAGAGTCTCACTTGTCACTCTTGGTAGAGTGCTATGGCATTACAGCTCACAGGAACCTCGAACTCTTGGGCTTAAACGATTCTTTTGCCTCAGCCTCCAAAATAGCTGGAACTATAGGCACCTGCCACAATGCTCAGCTATTTTTAGAGACAGGGGTCCTGTTGTGGCTCAGGCTGGTCTCTAATCTGTGAGTTCAAGGAATCCACCTGCCTCGGCTTCCCAGAGTGCAAAGATTACAGGTGTGAGCAGGTGAGCCACTGCACCTGGCCTCAAGTGCCTTTTTTATAAATGTCTTTTTTTCATTTGGGTAAATACCTAGTAGAGGGATTGCAGGATCAAATGGTAGGTTGACTTTTAGTTCTTTGAGGAATTGCAATACTAATATTGGGTTTTATTTAAGGAATCCTCCTTTAGCCTGTGGACAAAAATTTTTTTATAATATATATCACATATGTAGCCCAGTGTGTGTGTGTATATATGTAATATTTTAAGCTTTAAAAATTTGCTTTTCACATTTAGGTCTTTTATTTATTTATTTTTATTTTGAGAGAGAGTTTCTTTATGTTGCCCTTGGTAGGGTGCGGTAACATCACAGCTCACAGCAACCTCAAACTCTTGGGCTTAAGCAATTCTCTTGCCTCAGTCTCCGAAGTAGCTAGGACTACAGGCGCCTGCCACAAGGCTGGGCTATTTTTCTATTGCAGCTGTCATTCTTGTTTAGCAGGCCCAGTTTCGGTTCCAACCCAACAGCCTCAGTGTATGTGCCCTGGTGCCCTAACCATTGAGCCATGGGCACCGAGCCACATACTTAGGTCTTTTAGACATGTAAAATTTTAGTTTTTATGTATGGTAAGGTAGGGGTCTAATTCAACTTTTTTTACATGGATACTTTTTTCTTTTTCTGAGACAGACTATTACTATGTCACCCTGGGTAGAGTACCATGGTGACACAGCAACCTCCAACTTTTGGGCTTAAGCAATTCTCTTGCCTCAGCCTCCCCAGTAGCTGGGACTATAGGCACTCACCACAATGCCTGGCTAGCTTTTTTTGTTGCCGTTGCTTAATTGGGCCTGGCCGGGTTGGAACCCAGCACCCGGGTGGCATGTGGCCGGTGCTGTGACCACTGTACTACAGGCACCGGTGGATACTTTTTTCCTTCTTAAGAGATAAGATCTCACTCTGTCACCCAGTCTACAGTGTAGTGGCATTATCATAGGTCACAACAAGCTCAAACTCCTGTGTTCAAGTGATCCTCTTACCTCAGCCTCCTGAGTAGCTGGTGCTACAGGTGTGCACAACCACACCTGGGGAATTGTTTGATTTTCAGTCGAGACTGGGTCTGAGGCGTTCTCAGGCTGGTCTGGAACTCCTGAACTCAAGGGATCTGCTCACATCGCTTCCCACAGTGCTGGGATTATAGGCATGACCTCCCGCCCCACCCCACCTCCCTCCCGAGGATACCGGGGGACCGCTGTGCTGATGTGAGAATGGGCATGCTGTGGACAGTGATGGAGGGCTAGTCCGTGTGTCCCCAAGGCCAGCATCCGTAGGCCAGTGCCCCGCAACTCAGGCCTGATTTAGCAAGGGACATGTTGGTTGGCAGTTCTGCCTGGATTTCTCAGCATTCCTGCAGGCTGTGGGTGTTGGCAGCAGGAGGCACTGAGGAGCTCTCGGTGGGAGCTGATTGGTGACAGCCACCAGCCTTGGGAGAAGGGGTAGCCGACCCAGTAAACACAGGGCACCTCTCCGTGCTCAGAGGCCTTCCCAGACCCTGAAGCCTGGCCATGGGCTCTGGGACGGTGCCACCCCTGCCAGTGCCATGGCCCTAGACAGCCTTTCCAGAGCATGGCCAGTACCACCCCCAGCTTTTAGAATCTGCCACCCTGATGAGCCTTACCCCCTGGGACTGGCGGCCAGACCCTGCACCAGCACCGAGATGGTGAAAGAGTTGCTCAAGGCTCAGGTGAACATCAGCGTGTTTGAACAAAAAGGTGTTTGGGGTTTATGTCTCTGGGTTCCAGGTGTATGTCTTTGGTTCCCTGGGTGTGTTGCCTGCTGAGGGCTGAGCTTGGGGCTTTCAGGGTCTTAGCGGCCAGAACCATGTAACCCTGACCCATCAGGCAGCTTCTCAACCTCCACCACACACACACCCCCGTTGCTCCCTCCCAGCCTCCCTGGCCTCCAGCGTCTATCACTCCACACTCTGTGTCCCCGGGGGCACATGATTTCGCTCCCACTGGTAGGTGAGGACGTGCCCTATCTGTCTGTGTGTCTGCGTGCTTTCCCTTAAAATAAGGACTTCCAGTTCCATCCATAATGGAAAACACAGGAAGCCATTCTTCATGTTTTTGTGTTTGTGTGTCTTATTTTCTGTGTGGACTAACTTATTCGGAACACGTTGGTCGAATGGCTACTGTGCACCGACGCAATACCAAGGATATCCGCCCAAAGCAAATTCACCAGCAGAGACTTCAGGTCTGTGGAAAACCGCCCCCCCGGAAACGGAGACCCCAAACCCGTTACTCCTCTCTACCCACGGGCCAATGCAAGGAATCAGGGACGGCTCTAAGCCACTTCAGGAATTTCCCTGGCCCTCTTCATCTGCTCCCATTCTGGTCTTTCCCAGACTTTCTCTACTCCCCTTGAGATCTTCTCTCCCTGCAACCCCGACTCTGACCCTGGGTCTTTGAACCTGACATTTCTATATGACCTCCCCCTCAGGCTTTCACTCTTAGATCTCCCCAATCCCTCTCATCTTTCAGGAACTCGTTCACACTTTTTTTTCTGTCTGCACACACAGATGTTTATTGTTTCCCCAGCTCCCTGGTGTTAAAGATGCAGGGTGAGGGGGTCTTCGAGGCCCAGACGAGGCTCCTGTCTAATTCTTCTTATCATAGGTGCCAGCTGACTTGTGGCCCTTCCCATAGTCTGAGTTATCAGGGGTCTCTTCCCGTCCTGCAACGTCCTTGCCCTTACCACTGTCAT
>CAUYQV010116971.1:0-14526 GCA_963574575.1 Galagoides demidoff
TTGTGCCAAAACATGTATGATCTACACTTCACAGATTTGACTTGTACCCTTGTCACATGATGTTGAAACTTTAAATTCCCCTGCTGTAATCCTGGGATGGCAAATGGCCATTTAGAAAACCTACCTGTCTCCTCCATCACACCCAGTCCTGTGGTTGTCCAGGAAATCACCTCTTCCTGCCTTCCTGGTGACACCAGGGAAGAACAGAGTGACGACATAGTTAATGCAACGGCAGAAATCCCAGCTTCTCACACCAAACTGTTTTTATTTTATAGCTGAAGAAAAAATCTTTCTATCCATAAAACTTTCCTTTGCATATGTCCTTTACTGATTACCGCGCTGCTCCTGTGTTAAGGGCTCAGACCATCCACGCCATGCCCGGGTGAAACAGCTGGCTGGCCTGGGTGTGTGCGTCTGTGACTGTCCAGGCCACCACACCTGTCACTGCAGGTTAACAGACCCTGAGTTCCCAGGATCTGTACCCTTCCTGGACCCTTCTCTGTCTCTGACTGACCTCCATGGGAAGGCAGGAGGACAGAAAACCACACCCATTATTTCTTTGAGTGTAAAACTATAGGAAGAAGTTTGGAGGTAGCAAAGCTGCCTCTATGTGAAGTATGTATAAAAAAAAAATGCTGGGGGTGATGTCTGTGGCTCAAAGGAGTAGAGCACCGGCCCCATATGCCAGAGGTGGCTGGTTCAAAACCAACCCTGGCCAAAAACTGCAAAAAATAAAATGCTGGGATTGGACAAGATGTTTTATTGGGGAAGGTGTTATATGAGAAACTATAACGAATCTGTCCATTTTTGATTGTCATATTTGGAGATGGAGTGAAGATTGGCTAGAGATAGAGAGAAGAGATTGGTTGTTGAGATATGTCTACTGACATACAGAGACCCCAAGACCCACTGTCATGCATTTAAATCACTTATGAGTAACTTGTATTTAATTTTTCAAAAAAATATTAATTTGGGCCAGGTAAGTGCTGCATATTCTACAAATTTCTGGTGGCAGAAAAGTGGACAAAGAAAAAAATGATGGCCGATTTCATGAAGACTTTTTCTCTAGTGCCTGGTAACATACTGGTCCATCCAGTGTGAGGGAAGTGGGGCAAGGTTTGTCAAGGAGCGTCAAGGTCAAGGCCAAGTACACCCTTCCCACTCTTCATGTGTTAATTTTCCTGTCTAAAATTAAACCTGGATTGTAAGTCATGTAGTCTCTTTCAGATTAAAGAATGAATAATGGGTTACATGCAAAATTTGCTTAAATTTTATTATAGACAGAGGAATAATAAGTAAATTAAGTTTAAAATATAATGATGTAAATTAACTGACTCAGAATGGCTTTTCATCTCTTAGTCTCTAAACATCACATCGGTCACTTACAAGCCTCGATAAACGCATAGTAACTCACCTCATATGCCCTTATGTTCTGTGTGGTACAGCATATTTTTCTAAATATCATAAAAATTATGGAATTGTCACTAATTCATAGATATGTTTGAAATGAACCGTCTAATTAGCACATGTATGAACGGTAGCTAAAATTATTAATTAAAAAAGAAACTTTGCAAATACCGAGGTCCAATAGATTAAAAAGGGTCATTTTAAAATGGGAATTTTTCATATAAATTTTGAAATACTCAGTTGAAATTTATTTGTAAGTAAATAGATGAAAATTATAGTGACAGCAAAATAAACGTAATTTTGTGTTTAGAGATGAAAATAATAATTAATAAAACTGTATCTTCAAAATGGTGCAATTGAAAGCAAACTGCTTATGAAACTACTCCATTAGCAACAGCGTGGAAGGTTTCATACCTGTTGAAGAGCAGGGAGGTTTGTTTCCCATTTCTATCGAGTGTGAAATTCATCTCTTTCTGTGTGAAGAGGGAATGTCACTCACACTGATGGACGTCAGCCAGATGCCCGGGGACTGAGTATTTGCATCAGATGTGAAGTCGAGGTCTGGGCTCCCCCGGGTGCAGCTGCGAACGCCCGCCTGGCCTAACTTCTTGAACTTTCCCTGTGTGTTTAGGGTGAGAGATTTCCCAAGAGAATAAAGTTATAAAATAAGTGACAATTCATGGGAGTCAATGAGGAAAATGTGTCTGTGGGAGTAGAAACTTCCAGATTCCCGTTTTTGTATTTTACCCTCAATTATGTATATCACTGAAGGATGACATTTCACCACTGTGGGAGAAATTTGCCTTATTTGGGTAATTCATTGGGTGACCAGTTAATCAACAGATGCTACTGTTTTACATTTCTATAATACTTTAAATACTAGCTTTCCGAGGCTTAATGAAAAATTTTATTGTGTTTGGATACTACATTGTGATACGTTCTGCAGAAAATATTCTTTTATCTACCATTGTCTCCTAAGTGCCCTGCACACAATCAAAGCAAAGAGATCTGACTGCAAAGGCAATATGCCTCTTGGGGAGACTGATAACTTGCACATTCCACCATACTATATATCTTTTACTTGTCTATTTTTATTTTTTGAGACCCTGTCTCACTTTCTTGCCCAGGCTGGAGTGTAGTGCTGCAATTGTAGCTCACTGTAGCCTCCTGGGCTCAAGAGATCCACTTTCCTCAGCCTCCCACGTAGCTGGGACTCTAGGCATAGGACACCACACCCAGTTAATTTTTTAATTTAAATTTTGCAGATGTGGGGTCTTGCTGTGTTGCCCAGGCTGATCTCAAATGTCAGGCCTCAAGAGATCCTCCTACCTGAGTTTTCCTGCTTAGTCACTATGCCCAGACTAATTATTATCCTTCACCAGTTTCTCCAAATGGTGGATAGAGAATTCTGTACTGGAAACATTTCCTGGAAACCAAAGATTTCAGGCAAAATTGGCAAATGCCACACCCTTGATTCATTTTCTGTAGTTATTTATAATAGAATTTTCACCACCTTAAGATTGGGGGAGTGAAATTGCTATTAAGTTTTTAAAAGGATTTTATAAAAGTGTTATTTGAGACTAAAGCTAATTATAAAGTTGATCCCTTTATAGGGTAAAAGGCATGAGAAGTGGCAAAATTCATGTGAGGAAAGAGACCCCTAAAATGCTTCCATGTCTTGGCAGAGAATGTGAGGAGAAAATACTGAGACGGGAGTGGACGGTCTCCCCAGGGAGTGGATATCCAGACAGGGATTGGACCTGGGTTGGAGGAGTCCTAGGTGGAGAGAACAGAGTATTTTGTGTAGTAAAGTTGCTGAGGGGTCAGTTTCCAGTGTGGAGAGCAGGTCATGGAGGGCTCCCAGCTTGCTGGGCGGCTGACCATCCAAGAGGGTGCAGGGGTGACACTGGCACGTGGGGCTCGTCGGGTTTCCATGGCGACCGTGATGGGGAGGACCCTTTTTAAACTTTACTCTCTGACCTGTTCACTTGATCCAAGTTGTCTGTTCTTATTGAATTATGATGACTGTGTCCTAAGACTGCTCAGTCATCTTAGATTGTTTTCCTAGATTTATAATTTCCTGTGTTAGGTATCCGAAATGATCTGTATATTTAATTCTTATGCTTATTATCCAGTTCCCCCTTCAGTGATTATTGTGGGATTCACATTTTAAGAGGTGGGTTTTACTTCCACAGTGAGCTAATTCTACAGAAATTGAAGGTTGTTTGAAAGAGGCACTTGTCCCTGGAGGGGAAAAGACACATTTTGCTCTAGAGCAGATAAAATGATACAGAGTCATGACCACAAAATTTACCCAACACAAAGGGTAGGGCTTTTTGATGAAGTAAGGCGTGTTTGTTGAGTAAAAATGGAAACACCTGTCAATATTAGTTATTCAGGAGTACAACCATGTCTCCATTATTCCTGCACCAAGATTTTGAACGTGAAGACTGGACATAATTTTTTATGCTTATAAAAAAAGTTCAAAGAAGAACATTAGTTTGTCAGTGGGCAGAATTTAAACCAGAAGAAGGTAATTAAAGATAAATATGAATCTGAAGGTAGAAGGCAGTGTCCATTAAAACATATTATAAATTATAAAAAAATTATAAAAAAATTATAAAAAATATTTTATATATAGTTATAAAAATTATTTCCTCCTCCCATGTAGAAAAATCCACTGATCTGCTTTTTTGAAATTATCTTTTACTTTTATTTATAGATATTAGTTGTCTGTTTTTTTGAGACTTCAAAAAAAACAAAGCAAGACGAAGTTAACTGGTCAAAGTATTCTACAATAGACATACTCCTATCTGACAACGTGAATGTTACTTTCTTTGCATTATTACTATTATTATTGCCTAGTATTTCATTGCAGCAATCGTCTGATTTCTTTTCTGAATGTATTTATCTTCATTCGTTCTTTATCAGGTTTTTTTCTCAGTCCTCATGTTAAACATTGTTATTGTCATTCAACTTAGACTTCTTAATTCTATGAAGGCAAAAGTGGAAACCTAATATTCACATGTATAAGTAAGAAAAACTAAGAAGGAAAAATCCACTGATCTAAATTGAATGTTCCTGTGTGAGTAGAACGTGCTACTCACACCCTTAGTTTAAAAGCTGCAGTCAGTTCTGCGTTTAAAGCTCCTGGGAAAATATGCCCGTAGATATAGACTTCAGATGTTGCTTGTTGAATTTCTGTGGGAATCGTAAAGACGGCTGCACTTTATTCCATTCAGTAACAAAAGTGTCAGACCCTGGGAGCGTTTGGCTACATCAGCTTGAGCTTGAATGTTTCTTTTTCTGCTTTTCGGAGCCCTTCCTGATGGTGTCACCTTTCCCCAGCAGGTAGAATACTCAGCCAGAATGTGGGTGCTGTTGGTATTATATGCCACCTGGTCAAAATACGTGTATGTTTTTGCTATCCTGTGGAGTGTCATTTTGTCACATATGGTGATTTCAAGATCAAGTATTAAGACTTAGAAGATCACTGTTGTGATACAAACTTGGTAAGTGGTAGAAATGAGGGCGTAATGAAGAGCTTAATGTTTGGTGGTAAATCTTCCAGCAAGTTCAGCGTTTATGGTTCCTGTAATGAAATAATTTGACAGCCACAAATTTTCAAGAGACAAAAATAAATGTTTCTTATCAGGATCTGTGAAAGTCAAGACTGTCTCCTGTATTTTTTCTTTTTATTCCTTTTTGCTTTCAGAGAAGTTCAGAAGTAAATATCTTCAAGCTTCTGTTAAGGGCCAGAGTTTTTGAAAGTGCAAATCAAAGGGCAGAGTTTTTGTATGCGGCCGTGTGTGGTCAGCGTGTGTGTTTTTGTATTATGTGAGACCCATAAGAGACTGACCATGCATAAACATACATTTCTAAACTTTCCACTCAAAAAAAAAAAAAAGAAAGAAACATACATTATAAATAAAATAAAGTAACCACCAAATGTAAAGAAATTTGTAAAGAAATTGATTTTCTGAAACAACCATTGTTTATCTTGTGGTCTTTAGTGATGTCACGGTTTTAGTACAAATAATAGTTTATTATAATTAGTGTGTGATCACTTGCATTTCACTCTCGTCAGAGATGTGAGTGATGAAATAATGCCAGGCCTGCGCAGACAGGACCAGGCCCTGCCAGTCAACAGGTGTCGCCCGCACCTTAGAACTCTAGGGTCCCCATGCTTGGTATTTCTCCTGTGAATTAAAATGGACTAGAGCTTTGCTGCTTTTCCAGATTTCCATCAAAAAATGAGAGAGAGAAGGTGGGTGGGTAGAATGGAAGAAAGGGCTTGACATTGACTTAGCAAATGGTTTGCCAATGACGCTGCAGTTTATGTCCAAAATTAATTTGTTATGGGAAAGTGTTTCAGAAGAGTCTTAGTTCTTGGAGTGGATTTAAGGGTTTGAGGTGTCAGTTTTCATGCTGCCCCTGGGCGTGCAGACTGGTAAGTGGTGCTTTGCAAAATATCTGTATACATCTTCCAGAGAGAATTGTGTGTTTAGCGCACACTGCAATTTAATCCATTTAGACCGTTATTATATTGTGACATGTACACTGAACATCTTTGTGGCATGAACGGAATTGTTAAACAGAAAAAGGAGACCCCATTGTTTCCGGTGACGCGGTTGTATGAAACCAGGGAAGGAAAGCTCTTAATTACCATATTTCTAGTTGGTAAAAATAAGGCCCCCACAGAGCTCTCTTTGCGATACAAAGGACAGTGGAATTATGAAAGATGAGTTTGAAAGGGTACTTTGAAGGAATTAGAGAATTCAAGGATGTAACCCAAGAGTTGGCTACATGAGACATCACAGCATTTTAATACACCAGATTTGAAGGAGACACCACCAGAGAGAAGAAAATGAATTAGAAGTCACGTTCTGGCTTTATGTATTTAGAGTAGCTGAGGCAATAAAAATAGTGCATCATTCATTTGAAATTATAAACTTAAATAATTAAATTAATATTGTGCTTACGTTCTGTTTAATTTTTATTCCTAATATAAATCAGCCCTTTAAGAATATTTGGGTTGTCAAGTAGATATTTCCTATGTAAGTGTCTTGGTTACAGTTATATAGGAAATGTAGATAACCTATAAAGTTAGGATTCTGTTGACTTTATAGATTATCTTATTCTTTTTCTTTTTTTTTTTTTTTTTTTTTGAGATAGAGCCTCACTATCTCACCCTCGGTAGAGTGCTGTGGCATCACAGCTCACAGCAACCTCAAACTATTGGGCTTAAGTGATTCTCTTGCCTCAGCGCCCCAAGTAGCTGGGACTACAGGCACCTGCCACAATGCCCGGCTATTTTTGTTGTTGTCGTCATTGTTGTTTGGCAGACCCGGGCTGGATTCAAACCTGCCTGCTCCAGTGTATGTGGCTGGTGCCCTTAGCTGCTGAGCCAAATTATCTTATTCATTTAAAATATATTTGTGTCATCAGAGGAACGTGTTAGAAGTTTCAGAATAAAATTATTTGAAAACGTCAGAACAGTACAGGTTAAGGAAAAAGGATGAAGAAAATGCATCCTTTTCCTCTGGAATAAAATTTACCTGAGATACAGAATAGTGGCTACGTGTGGGGAACCTGGGTGTCAGAAAATATACTAAATTATTTATAGAAAATAGTCCATAGTAATACAAAATAGGTATCTGGATAAATGTGTGAATTTTCCTTCAGAGATTGTTTGAAAAGACATCTGTGAACCAATAGTTATGACCAAGTGATCATTTTGCTCCCTGAAGGTTTTGGGGAGTACCTGATAGAAATAATCAATTTGATTCAAAAGTTCGAGCTATAGGTTCTGGGATTTAATAAATTATAATACTTCATCCTTGCTCAGCATTTCACAGTCAGAGAAATCAACCTTTCTCTTAGCTGCCAATGTTTTTCTGTGAATGAAAAATTACATGGGCATTATTCCCTCAATTGTTTATGGAATTAGATAAAATGCTTATTAAGGACCAGTGCTGCAGCTGCCCGGACTTTTATTTTTGTAAATATACCAAAGAAATTTTAAAACCAATGTCCTCCCATAAACATATACCTTTTCTGTGATCAAAACATTTCATTCTGTCAAAATATCAGCCATGGAAAAGAAAACTGCCAGCCATGGAAAAATAAGTAGAGAATTGTTGTTTTGCCGCTATAAGATTGAGTGACTTCAGTCTAGAAGTCGCAGACATTGCTGGCAGGGCTGTTTTCTGGAAGGTTGTAACACCCATGTCACAGTCGCAGGACCTGTAAGGGTTTCACCTGCTCCTCAGACTGGGAAAGCCGCCCACCGCCCACCGTGCCTGATGGCTAATATTTATTAAATATGAAGAGCTTACAAAATCTCCATGAACATTCTGTTTTATGGACGAACTACAGAGAAAATAGAGGTTGCTGTTGGGAAATGGAATCACAGAAGCTCTTCCTGAAACAAATGACTGCATGCCCAAGAGGAACTGACTGAGCCTCAAAGGGATGGGGAGAGTCCGCCCCCCACCGGGATGTGACAGCTGAGGAATTCACAGTTTTTCTAGTGCTTTTGTCCAAATCCTTACAGAGTTTACTTTGAAGTGGTGTCAATGTGTAGAAAAGGTCTCTATATCTTGTGTGTGCTTTGGACAGCTTTATGAATGTCTGTGATAATTTAGCAGGATCTAAATTTAGGAATGACTGTTTGCCTCCCCCCCCAAAAAAATAGTGACTACAGAAAAATAAGTGAGAACTGGGCACAAAAAGCTTTACCTTAGGAGATCTCAAAAAACAGAAAAATAAATTTACGTAAGATAATTATTATTACCTATTTAAAAGTAATTCTTTTCTTCTATATTTAAGAATCATTTAATTAGAAATTTGCTTTGGGCGAGCTTTAGCGTCTTGAATAAAATGCTATCCTTTTTCTCCTTTCTTATAAAATGTAACTGAGAATAGATTTCTTTAATGATTAAATTCATTTATAATAAATTCTGTCCCACGGTGCTTCATTTATAAAGGTGTTCAGTAAATACTGTACACACATGGGAGTATATATCCAGGTATGTAAAATGAAAACCAGCAAAGTGATCAGCTAGGAGACATGATATAGATGAAATACCCAGGAAACTCTATTTTATTTTACCTAAATAACTCCAATGTGTGGGGTGGTGCCTGTGGCTCAGTGGGTAGGGCTCCAGCCCCATATACCAAGGGTGATGGGTTCAAATCTGGCCCTGGCCAAACTGCAACAAAAAATAGCCGGACATTGTGGCAGGCATCTGTAGTCCCAGCTACTCAGGAGGCTGAGGCAAGAGAATTGCCTAAGCCCAGAAGTTGGAGGTTGCTGTGAGCTGTGACAGCACAGCACTCTACTGAGGGCAACAATATCTATTGCTCTCTGTCTCTCAGCTTGGTCTCTGAGACAGATGACCTAATAATGACTCAGTGAAGTGGTCTCCATCAACCTGGTTTAGTGATTTTATTTTTTCTATTTTCTTCATTGGTGTAACCTCAGTGGTTATACATTGTAAACACGCAGATGGGTGGCAATTGTGATAATCATGTAAATAGCACTTAATTAACTAACTAATTTTTCAATGCTTTAGATAACATGTTATCATTTCTGCTTCATAGCGATCCCCAATAAATCTGTCCCCAAACTTTCATAGTTACATTGATGAGATGCATGGTGAATTGCCATGTGAAAGAGAAGTACGTACCCAATATAAATGATGTGTGAGATGTGTTGCAGCCACCATTACCATTTCTTTTCCTTAAATATGTTTTTATTTTTAGTACCAACAGTCAAGCCTAGAATGTTCCATGTGCGTTTTAATGGCTCCGTACATCATCCGTATTTTTAGAATCTATTTCTAAGCTTTCCTACGTCTCACCAAACAAGAACCTGCGGAACCAATCCTTCCATTGCCCCAATAAAGGACAAACAGAACTCACAGCGGTTAATCATCTTTCGAGAGAGGAAGCCGGAGAACACTCACTCCTTATAGAATAAAACACAGTACAGGACGTTTTGTTGATTCCATGCAGCTCACGTGTCACCAGTCTTAGAGTTGGGATAGCTCCTAATAAAAATGCATTCAGCTCCCAGCCAATGCGGTGGCTCAAAGATGGAGCACGTTCTTTCCCAGGCCATAATGTAAGGCAGTCATCCCTGGTTAAAATGAAATCTAGTTAAATGCTGAAGCTAGTGGTGTGTTTCCTAATGTTTCTGATATCCTGCAAGTAGCATTCAAGATAAAACAATTAACAATATTATTGTAGTAATCCTGAAAGTACTTAGAATCCTCTAAACTCTATGAAATGGTTCCCCATGTGACTTGGATAACCAAGACCATAATACTATAGATAAATTTTATTTACCAAGCACGAATATATTGTTTGTGGGAGAAACACAGCTTAATCCTTCCAATTCCACGTATCTCCTTGGCCCATACTTGTTGTGTGCTTAAGTTCACAGAGAGGAGAAATCCCTGACAGTC
The DNA here is from genome assembly GCA_963574575.1 of Galagoides demidoff. Lineage (NCBI taxonomy): Eukaryota > Metazoa > Chordata > Mammalia > Primates > Galagidae > Galagoides > Galagoides demidoff. The sequence goes on from CAUYQV010116971.1 coordinate 9,879, forward strand.
ACCCAGGGGCTGTTTCTAACCCTGCTGTCCGTTCCTCTCCGCACCCTCAGCGTTTGGCTGGACTCCCACAGGGGAGAGGGAAAACCATCCTTGGCTTAGCCCTGCTACTCCTAAGGGTTTACTGAATCATAATAATTCTTATAGGCTCTCTTGGGGGCTATTCAAGTTAATTCAACTAGTGGTCATATAACACATCCACATTTGCTACCAAATTAACTTTATGCTTTTTCAAAATGGATATGCCAGTAAAAAACATGTATTTTCCATACAAAACTTGGCTGCTGCCTTTTGACAGAGGTTACCGGTCTTCCTCATGTTAGAATATATCAGGACAATTTTGTGACATCTTCACATGTTCGTCAGCCATCAGAATATTCTTTGAGCTCTGACATACTAGGAATTAGATTCTAAAAGGGATTTTATTTGAAAAAATAGATTTCTGAACATTTGGAACACTGTTATATATTCTCTATAGTTATTTTTTAGATCATTTTATAATGACTTGCAAGAAAATAAAAAAGGGTTTCTAAAAAGGTGCAGGTTGAAAGGACCCATTAAAGTTATTGTCACCTGGGTGTCATTCTAGCCTTGCATGTGACACTGTAAATACAGTATTTTTCCCTTTGTAAAATTGATTCGACCTAATGATTTGAGTATAAAAGTTCATATTAAACAATTACTACAAATTGCCTGACTGTTCCAATGATGTCTTAGGAACTTGATGAAGCAAGCCAGCTTTGAACAGTATATGAGAATATGTAAAAAGTGAAATTCAAAAGAGAAGATGTAAATTTGTTTAAGAAAGCAGAAGAGAGGGCCTTAATTTTTGTTTTGAGCCTAATAGCCACACTCAGATAGGTGAGAATTTGGGGGGTGGGGTGGGGGTGAATTTGGGATCTGGGACCAGGTGCATCTATTTATCACTACTTTCCAATCAGTGTTTCGATTCCTGGGCGTGTGTCCACAATAAAGCCCGGGACATTTATGCCCCGGGTAGTCCCCACTGTTTCTTGTTCCTGCCTCATCTGCCAGACCTGAGCCCCATATCCATTGCTATTGAAGGTCCTGGACATAGACCAGCTGGGGACAGAATCTGTTCTGCATTTTAGAAGGCCACTAAGAAGAAAAAAAACCAAGATACCTTTGAGATAATGAGAGTAAATTCATGTTGAAACTTAAGTATGCAGATCATAAAAAATCCTGTATAGAAACTATTACGTTCCCTAAACTGACAAAAACAATATAAAAAGTCAATTTTTTGTTGTTTGGGGGGAATGGTTTAAAAATTTTAAACCTAGACATGAATTCTCCACATGTCTAAACCATGACCTGTGTGGCAGCATCCGAAATACCATGAATTATGAATACTGGCAGCCTAGAAACCAGGCATGCTTACTCTCTTTACATACACTGCCCTTAAAACATGGTGTATATTTTAATCAGGTATTGGCTACATGAAAAATAATTAGCTAATTCATATAATTGCATCCAGAAAGAGAGAACTTTTTAGAGAGTAAAAAAATGCAACATGAAATGATATTTAATGTTGGAGACATCTGTGGGGCACATGGAGTGGAATATTTTACTAATAAAATATGCAGTAAGTCTTAGCATTACCTGGCCAAAAAAAAAAAAAAAAAACTAGAAGAATAGAGACCCAGGAAGCAATACAGTCTAGGATGCTTTTTTATTATAATTAATTATATATTTGTTTTATCACATTATGATTGTTCAACAATCATATTTAAGTCAAAACTTATATCTCCTGGAGCACATTGTGAAGTTTTCATAAAAATGAATTTGGTACATACTTGATAAATAATTACTGATTGGTGATTAAAATAGAGCTGAGTTTTGTTGTTATCACAAATATGCCAAAATTTTAGCTCAGCACATAAAATGTCCTCAGGAAATTAATGAAATCGGGAAAGAAAATGCAAACCCAATAGATGGTAAATTTTAATGGATATGTAAGTGTGTGTGTATATGCACATGTATATATATGTCTGTATATATATGTCTGTATATATATATATATTTATATATGCTTACAAGTGAAACTGTATCTCTCAGATTTCCAGAAATGCAAATTTCTGAGATTCCCCTCCTCCTTAATTGTTTGGCCTCTTCAAATGGTACATGAAATTAGAAGCTGGGGAATGAACAAGAGAGCTTTTTCAAATGAACATTAAAATTTAAGGCTACATCATTTTTTTTCTTTTGTACCAGAGACATCTTTTGCTAAAAGATATTCTTTGTGAAGTGCCATGAAATTCACTTAGACATTTTTTTTTTGGGCGGGGGCCGGGGCTGGGTTTGAACCCGCCACCTCCAGCATATGGGGCCGGTGCTCTACCCTTTTGAGCCACTGGCGCTGCCCACACTTAGACGTTTTTATTATATACATATTTTTGTCTTGCCCAGCTGTGGAGAAGTAGACCTACTATGTGAAAAGGAATCAGACTTCACCAGGAGTTTTTAGTAGGTACTGTACATTGCCATATACTGAAAGATTTCCAGTTTTGTGGAAAAATTAAGTTATTTAAATTTTTAGGCAGATGTGAATCTCTTCACATGTAATTTGTTTTAAAGCATTTTGAGATCCTACGTCTCAGCCCGTGGTATCTGCACTGCAATCTTTACCTGGCCAGAGGGATGAAGGGAGACAGCCCAGCCTTTTAGCAACACGTACCTGGCACTTTCTCCAAGCTACTGTGATCCACAGCTCTGCACACGGAACATTTATAAATGAATTTCATCTCACTCTTTCACAGGCATTTTACTTGAGCTGTGAATTGACTGGAAGTGAATTAGAAAGTAAATGTCTGAAAGGAGAAATTCAGAACAACTAACTGTTCCTGTTCAACTAACTAAAATTACACCATGATAATTTCGGGATGTGTAATTATTGAGAAAAGAAGTTTAGATAAAAACAGTAGGAGTTGAAAAGCTTGGCTTGAGGTAACAATTACTTTAAACCATTTTATCCTTGAAATAGACAATTCTCCCAAGTTTTCATATTTTTTCAATTAAATCATAACTTTGTACATTGATGCCTTTATGGGGTTCAGGGTACTGCTTCGATACACAATGTGAAAGGCTTACATTGCATCACAAGTATACTCATTTCTTAATAGTTTTGAAATGTACCATTGCATCATACACGTTAAGTTTTCATACTTAAATCAAATAGCTTTCCAGTGCTGAGATGGTCTTTGAAGGAAAGAAGATGGCTTGGGTGACCCACTGGTTTACTTGTTCAAATTCTTGTGCTAATACGCCCAGTTGATTTTCTTCTTTCAATGAGCCTCATGTAAATTTGTGTATAAAGAGATAGATCTCAAAGTGTTAGCACACCCCTGAACTTGAGATTTTAAACTTTCCATATTCAGAGATCAAAATGCTCATTTTTAGGTCTTTGCCAACTTTTAGTTCCACTCTCTCTAACTATTGGTTTGTTTTCCGTGTCTAAAATGGATAAATACGCTCAAAGCAGGTACTATCAAAACTGTACACCAGCAAGTAGCAGCCCAGACCTGAATAATAAAGTAACACATCTGAAGTTCCTATGTCCTGGAAATGTGTTCATTTGGGTGCAGTATCGGTTATTTCCTAAAGTAAGATAAAATCTTTTCCTGTTATTTATAGAAGATACTTAATTAGATAAATAATTTTAGTTTGTGCTTTACATTTGAACACAGCTTGAAACATAATTTGAAAGGCAAACAAAACATGCAGAGAAAAACCCTTGAAGATGATTGGTATTTTTGAAGATTCTTAAATAATGTTGTGACCCTGACGCTTGATACTTTTACACGTATTTTTTTTTTCTCACAGTGTGAATTAAGCACTAATTGCTTTTATGTGATGAGTTGAAATGGGCCCTTTTTTCCTCGTCACTACCGGAAACTTCTCACCTCTCCCTTCTTTAAGAGGTCAGGCGCAGCAGGCCTCTCCCTGAATCCTAAATGAGATGCGTCAGTCAAGCGTAGCCAAATCTAATCTCATCCAAAGAAAAAGAAGAAAACGGACCAGAAAATGATCTGATTTTCCGATTTCATGGCCAAGGGTTACCCTGGGAAGGGATGAAAGTGGCCAAACTTAGCAGTAATAGCGGGTAGACCGTGTGGAAAGATAGGGCTTTAACAATTTTACAGTTGCTAAGTGTGAAAATTGTAATGTGGTCAAGCTCCAGGAATCCCTGGCAGCCGATTCAGAGAGCTGGAACAACGCTCAACTAGAAAACGTCCTCAGCTCCTGGAACTCCTGGATGCTGATGAAGTCAGCGTTGCGCTGGCTGTTCTGACATCAGGCCACAGGGCCGGGAACAGCTTCATTAGGGCCTTGGTGTCTCTCCCCTTCTCTGAATGGAAACCTGCTACCTCTGGGGAGCAGGCAAAACGCACAGGGGCCCGAATCACGGCTCCAGTTCTTTAAGGCGGACTTCATGGGTGCTGTTTGTGCTGTAGCTCCAGCAGTTTTAGGAGGAAAATAAAATTAGCAACATAGGCTTGCAAATACAGGCTTGATAAGTATTTACTAAAATATAACGTGTGATTTATTAAGCAATAGCCGAATAAATTTACTATTTACGTTGGAGTCTGAAGTTAAAATCAGGTTTACTTACTTGTTATAAATGCTGAATGGT
>CAUYQV010116973.1:0-10097 GCA_963574575.1 Galagoides demidoff
CCCAAGTAGCTGGGACCACAGGCACCCGCCACAACGCCTGGCCATTTTTTGGTTGCAGCCATCATTGTTGTTTGGCGGGCCCAGGCTGGGGATTCAAACCCGCCACCTTAGGTGTATGTGGCTGGCGCCTTAGCCGATTGAGCCACAGGCACTGAGCCTTATGCTATACTTCAATAAGGAATTTAAAAATATTCAAGATCAATTCATCAGGAAAATTCCTAAGTATGAATTTTTTTCTGTTAGAGGAAAGTCTAAGTTTTTAATAGATGCTGCCGTTACATGTTGAATTGTGTTCTCCCAAAAGAAATGTTAAAGTCCTAGTGCCCAGGACCTATAAATATGACTTTATTTAAAAATATGATCTTTGCTAATGTAATCAAGTTAAAGAAGGTCATACTGGATTAGGATGGGGCCTAAATCCAAAGACTAGTGTCCTCACATGGAGAGGGAGACTTGGAGACAGGCAAAGAGCAGGAAGGAAGGCCAGGTGCCGCAGAGGCAGAGAGATTAGAGGGACACACCTCTGAGCCAAGGATGCTGCTGACGGCTCACAAATGCCAGGAGGCAGGAGAAGGGCAAGAGCAGATTCTCCCTCAGCACCTCCAGAAACAACAAACCCTGCCAACACCTTGAATTCTGACTTCTGGCCACCTTAACTATGAGACAATAAATTTTTGTTATTGTAAGCCACCCGGTTTGTGGCAATTTGTTATGGTAGCCCTATGAAACTAATGTAAGCACCAAATTCCAAGAAGGATTATGTTTTGATTCCTGTTCAGATCTACCTTCAAGGTAGAGAATGTTCCCAAGTGGTGGAATCATTAGGATGACCCTCTTGTTTTCAGCCAAGCTCAGGTCATCTCCCTGACTTTTTCTTTTTTCTTTCTTTTTTTTGAGACAGAGTCTCACTATGTCACCCTGGGTAGAGTGTCATGGTGTCACAGCTCACAGCGACCTCAAACTCTTGGGCTTAAGCGATTCTCTTGCCTCAGCCTCCCAAGTAGTTGGGACTATAGGCACCTGCCACAATGCCCAGCTGTTTTTGTTGTTGTTGCAGTTGTCATTGTTTTTAGCTGGCCCAGGCTGGATTCGAACCCCCCAGCTTCAGTGTATGTGGCCAGCACCTACCCACTGAACTACGGGTGCCGCCCATCTCCCTGACTTTCCATTCCAATTACTCAATGAGTCAGTTCTAGAGAGCAGATGAGTCATGTCCAGAACCTAGAAACAGAGGTGGAAGGAGAGCTAGAGAGGGGAAAAATGTGACAGAGAGAAGAAAAGAGGTATGATCTTGATGCATCATCAGTTCCAATTCTTCTAACCTATTAAGCTTTTTCAAAGACGTTGCTACCTTTTTCTTAAATCCTTTCTTACTGAATAAATAACTCAGGTTTACTTTATAACAATTAGAAAATACAGGAAAGCAAATAAAATAAATAAAAAACAACACTAAATCCATACTCAAAGACAACTGTCATTCACATTGTGGTGTATTGCCTGCCATTTAGTTTTCTTTGAGTGTATGTACATTTCTGCTTTTAAAAGAAAAATATCATCCCTTCCTGATGGCTTACATGCCTTCTCTTCCTCTTTCTTGATAAATACAGAATTTTAAAAACACTCCTGAGACCCATTCCACTGCCCACACACACATTTATGCTTTTGTTTTTCATCTAACAGTCCGCGTCCTGGGCCCCTTCCTGTGGCCAACCCATTCTTTCACACAGGGAGTCAATTCTCTCTCCAGCCCTGAGTTCAGATGGGAAGGTCTGGATTACAACACAAACAGTACCGGGGGAAAGGGTGTTTTCCAAAGACTTCTTTATGCCGTTGCTGCTTTTCTAGCAAATATCAGATGTGCTTTCCCTTTTAGATTCAGAGTTGAGAGTGGAGTTAATTACACTCCTCCATCTAAGACATGATTATCCTCAACATTAGCGCAAACAAATTCTTGCTTTAGTGTCTTCCTTTACATTCCACATCCTCACTCCCCTTCTGCCCCCACCCATCAACATTGACCTAATATGTTTGATTTATGTCCTGCAATACTGTGTTGGAGGGCTTCCATTTGCACCCCTGGATCTGCTGCTCTCTCAGCCCAGCTCTGGGTCCCTGGAGGCTCCTCTGTGGGGAGCTTCCCCTATCAGGCTCACTGGACTTCTGATTGGGTTTGGCCAGTGGGAAGCACCCGTCAGGAGATCCAGAAGGTGATAGGAAAGGGAAGCTGGAGTACTTATACTCCATTCTCCCTTCCTACCAGGGAGGAAGGCCCTCTGCTGGGGAGCGGTGATGGCTCCTGTGAGGCTACTCTTCCCAGGTGGCTCTGTCAACTGAGTCTGCCCCTTTTAGGTCTAGGGCACAGCTAGGTCACCTAGCTCTGGGGCACCTCGGCATCACTGGATGCATTTCCTAACCCTGCCCACACCTTTGTAAATAGTTCTTTTAATAATTCCCCAAGTATGTCATGTATGTGCACCTATCTTTTTCCTGCCCGGCCATGACAGATACAAATCTGTATGTCCAATAATGCACACCACAGAAACAGTGTTATGGGAAATAAATGAGAAACAGGATGAGATCTGGGGGGCAGTGATATTCTATCCATTCATTATAGGTACACACACATAGACATGAACGAACATTCCATATTTTGCACAGATACATGCACACAGTCATAAATTGCTTAACGAAAGAGATACATACGTTATGAGAACTGTGTCATTAGGTGATTTCATCATCATGTAGACATCATAGAGTGGTCCTTACACAAACCCAGATAGTACAGCCTACTGCATACACACTTAGCCTATGTGATGTAGCCTACTGCTCTAGGGCTGCACACCTGTACAGCAGGTTACTGTACTGGATACTGTAAGCAACTGTAATGCAATGACAAATGTTTGTGTATCTAAAGATGTCTAAACAGAAAAGGTACCGTGAAAAAACAGCATAAAAGATTTAAAAAGTGGTATATCTGTATAGGGTACTTACCATGAATGGCGCTTACAGGACCGGAAGTTGCTCTGGGTCAGCCAGTGAGTAATTATGAGTTAATGTGAAGGTCGAGGGCATTATGGTACACTGCTATCAACTTATAAACACTGTATGCTTAGGCTGCACTACATGTATTTTGAAATTTTTTCTTTCTTCAATCATAACCTTATCTTCCTACAAACGTTTTACTCTATAATCTTAACTTTTTAAAAAACTCTTTGACTAGTAGAATGAGAACGTTTTAAAACAATAACTGAGAAAATGACATGAAGGCTGTGTTGATCAGTTTGATGGAAATATTTTGGATTGCATGTGAAAACCCCACACTGTACCCTAGAAGTGCATTAATGTACATAGTTACCATTCAATTAAAAAAAAAAAAGAAAAGAAAAGAAACTACTGCTGTTGTTTAAGCCACCTAGTCCATGGTATTTGGTTAAGGCTGCCAAGCAAAGATAATCACTCTGCAATAAAATGTTATGTATTACCAATAAAATAACAAAAATGAATCTCAGCATTACTGCTAAGTGAAAGAAGCCAGACTCATATAGATATACTATATGATTCCATTTATATGACATTCTGGAAAAGCTACAACTATGGAGCCAGAAGATAAATGTTTGCCAGAGACTAGAGGTAGAAATAAGAAATAAGGGAACTTTCGGGGGGTGGGGGGTGTGATGAAAATGTTCTACATTTTGATATGCTGGTGACTGCCAACTATAAGCATTTGTCAATTCTTAGAACTGTGCACCCACAAAGCATGGATTTTACTGTATTTAAATTATATCTTAATAAACCTGACATAAAACAAAAATGCATGACCTTACCTGGTAAATTCTGATGATATAAGCTAAAAATGACAGTGTTTTAATCTGAGCAGCAATGAAGTCAGCATACAACTCCTTGTTGTAAAGCTTATGTTGCCTGAATGAGAAATGAGTAAAATATACAACATTAGCTCTTATTTTGCGTGACACTAGTATTAATTAAAAGCATCCAAAAGCATAACTGTAACAACTAAACCCAAAAGATTGTTTTATTTCTACACAGATCAGCAAGAAAAAATGGTTCTGTACTTCTCTGCAGTCCAAATAACATAAAGGGTTTAAAGGCCGCAAACCAAAGAGTTTGCCAAAGCATTCCACAACAATTACATAAAATCAATGCTAGACTGACCCCTCAGCCAACTGAATACACCATGTGCTCAGGGCCATACAGGTTGTTAGAGATGATCTCAGATCTTGCCCTTCAATGATTCAGCCAGGAAGGCTCCAGCTCAAAGTGAAAATGGTTTTCAGAGGAATGCTATTAAGTCTGAGAAAAAACTTCAGAGAGGCAAAGGATACATACAGCAGAAGGAGCATTCTACTCATGCTAAAAGGAACAGCAAGAACAAAGCCTTAAAGGTGAGAAAAATTTGCATATCCACAGGTATCAGTGAGCATAGTTGGAAATTTCAACCATTAGAAATATGCTCACTATTTAGAAATACCTGGTGATATTTCTAAATTTATGAGAAGCTAAAAACCAGGATATTATCTCATATTTTCAAAATAAAGAACTAAAATAACTAGAATTATCACCATTAAAACTAAAGTTCAGAAAGTCAAAATTGCACATAATTTTGCCAAATTTTTATCATTCATAACATTCCTATCTTAAGACAGGCAATAGCAAATTTATTTTTACTTGGAATCAAAGCACTGTGGCAGCCAGTTACAGTGAAACCTCACCTGGCTTGTGCAGACACCTGAATTGCAATGGTATTCATGATCAAGGGCACAAATTCAGCAACAACATTGTGGATGTTCAGTTTGTAGAGCTAAAAGCAAACACATCAGATTTTCACATGTCTATTGTTCACTATAACAAAATAATTTGATGTAGGAAAGAATCATTACATTAGTCACCATGTGTGCATTATACAAAACTTTTTGCCAAAAGAATCGCTTGAGCCCAAGAGTTTGAGGTTGCTGTGAGCTACGATGAGACAGCACTCTACCAAGGGTAACAAAGTTAGATTCTTTCTCAATTAAAAAAAAAACTTTTTGCCACAGAAAATTAGACCATCAATTTCATCATAAAGAAGCCAAAAAAAAACCAAGAAGCTAATAAACAATTCACATACCTGGTACATTAAAACAACAATAATGGGCAATTCTGCCAACACTTTCAAAGAAAGTGATCCTCTTGGAATGATGGAATGCTGGAAGACAAAAACAGGTGGGACTGTGGTTATCACTCTGGCCTTTAAAATAGCCCCATCAAGTTGGTATCCACGGTTAAGCAATCCTCCCCCCGCCCCCACTGAATTAGAGGAAAGGGAAAATACTGATACATCTTTGTAAGCAACCATTGTGAAAGATCCAAATTGTGTTGAAAACAAAGTATAGAGAACTAGCATTTAAAATGAAAGTTTTTATATTTTCCTACATAATTAATTGTAGTAAAAACTTCAAGAAAATATGTCTAAACTTAAGAGATTCAAATCACAAGAGAAAATTTTAAATATCATTTTGCTTACTTAAAAGAACAGCAAAAGGCACAAATTTATTCAGCAATTTTATTCAAAATATTTATAAGTGGAAAATGCTCACCATAGATATAAAAAAACCAAACAGTCTTAATATATTAAAGACTCATTAAAACAGGTAAGGAAAATGTTAAATGGGCAATGGACATGAACAGACAAGGGAAAAAATTAATATAAAGGAATTATACTCAGAAAACAAGCTTCAAATTCAAGAGCAAAAAAACAAAAGCTTTATTCACAATTTTGTTTCTCATTCATCCTAACACAAACTGAAACATGTACAACCATGTCAGTAAAACAAATGTGGATGATATAGTATTCTTAATGCAGTCACAAAAAAGTGTCAGAGTAAATGTTCTATATATGTTAACGCTATAAATACAACACATTACCTGCAGATAATACTGACATTACCTTCACAAAATTCCATGAGACAGGTTTTTCAGATAATGAGAGGAAAAATAAGGTCAGAATGAAGGATCATGAACTTTGAATTTTCCTAGAGTCAGAAAATCCAAGTGGTAGGACTGGAACAGAGCCCCCACCCTCAGTCACTGTTTTTCTCTGTAGCTTAAGAGATGCCATTAAAGTTAAGACTTAAAGCTAAGGGACATAAGGAAAGCAATTGGAGGGATCTCACAGAACGCATGATGTGAGGGTATTCAGCACATCCCCAAGAGAAGGGCTCAACTAGAACCTGAACTTTAACCTCAGAAATGAAAACAATGTAACTCAAAAATTTGTACCCTCATGCAAATTTGAAACCAAAAAAAATAATTATCTAAAATTCAAAAAAGAAAAAAAAAATCTTAAGGACAGAGCAGAAGTCCCAAACCTGGCCTACTGCTGTTTCTAGCATCTGATCCTGGGTTTCCACTACATCTTATCTTCATAGCATCAAAGACACCCAACACTTTTACTACCTCCCAGCTGTGTTGAAGGACCAGTCATGCTCTGCCAGGCATACATTTGTTTATGTAGCTTAAATGCCTCTATGTATTTAAAAAGAAAAAACTTACATACAGGAGCCACAGCTAGAAACAACTCAATCAGCAAAACAACAGAAAATACTTACTGTTCGAGTCTCACTGTCCTCACGCTCAGGATTGACTTTCACAGCAATCGTTGTTATCATACCAACCATTTCAGGGGGAGGGACTGTGTTTTCAGGGATCACCTGAGGATTCTCAAAGTAGCGGTTCTACAAAAAAAAAAAAAAAAGAATAGAAATAGTTCTTCTTAAAGTCAAACACAATATTTTTTCATAAAACACACAAGACCAAAATGTTCTATGTGTTTATGCTACATTAGTCTGACAGTACTTGGGCTCAACCATTCATTTCCCAATCCCCTGAAGTAAAGCCTAAACCAAGACACACTAAATGTTTAGTCTTTACTAGGGCTATAAAGATAACATGACAGGAATAATGTTCTACACCTTCAACAACAGTCAACAAAAACTACCATAAAATATTTCCTACTCTTTTTTTCCTAGTTAATAGAAGATGAAGTATAAACCACAGTGAGGCAGCGATAAATGTATTCTCTCACTCTAGTGAAGAAACATTAAGCTAGTCCCTATTGAATTAACTTCAAATAGTCTCTAAATAGAGATCAAGCCGGGCGAGATGGCTCATGCCTGTAATCCCAGCACTCTGGAGGTGGGAGGATCGCTTAAGTTTATGAGTTCCAGGCCAGCCTGAGCTAAAGCAAGACCCTGTCTCTAAAAGCAGCCAGGCCATTGTGGTGGGCGCCTATAGTCCAAGCTACTCAGGAGGCTGAGGCAAAAGAATCACTTGAGCCCAAGAATTTGAGTTTGCTTTGAACTATGACGCCACAGCACTCTACCAAGGGCAGTAAAGTGAGACTCTGTCTCAAATAAATAAATAAATAAAAATCAAAGAGGGAACAGAAGCAAATCATAGAGGACATCTTTTTTTTTTTTTTTTGAGACAGTCTCAACCTACTGCTCTGAGTAGAATGCCATGGCATCATAGCTACTCAGTTTTTCTATTTTAGTATACTGAGATGGGCTCCTGCTTTTGCTCAGTTTGGTCTCAAACTCCTAAGCTCAAGCTATCCACCCACCTCAGCCTCCCAGAATGCTAGGATTACAAGTGTGAGCCATTGTGCCTAGCTGCAGAGGAGATCCTTAAAAGCCAAGACCTCGCTCTCATCCTTCAGTCTCCATAAAACAAAGCTGCTGCCTGTGAAAAGCAGTTCTCAGGCTCTGATAGAAGGGCAGGTGATGACTCAAGGTAATTAATTTTAAGTTTTATATATTCTCCCTAGATTAAATTCCTCAAAATTGCAAGAGTCAATTATATCACATTAATTAAAAACAATTTTAAGTTTAAAAAGAAATCCTTTTTTTTTGAGAATGACTCTCTCTCTGTTGCCCTGGGTCCAGTGCCATGGCATCATAGCTTACAGCAACCTCAAACTCTTGGGCTTAAGCAATCCTCTTGCCTCAGCCTCCCAAATAGCTGAGACTACAGGCATCCATCTTGATGCCTGGCTAGTATTTCTATTTTTAGTAGAGATGGGGTCTCGCTCTTGCTCAGGCTTCACCTCCTGAGTTCCAGTAATCTATATACCTCAACGTCCCACAGCGCTAGGATTATAGGCATAAGCCACAGCACCTAGCCAAAAAGAAATCTTTAAAATAAAAAATTCCAACACAAACAGATTTATGTACAATAATTTCTACAAATGCATTATTTGTGTTAATAAAATATTGAAAATTGGGAAAACAAGGAATAAGGAAATAATCAAGGTATGACCACCAGAAAGATAGCCTGGAAGGTGTTCCAAACTGGTAATGGCAGCCACTTCTCTAAGTGAGAAGATGACAGGGGAGATTTTCCTCTTCTACTCCACAAGCTTTTAAGTTGCAGTATTGCTTGTAAAGAGTTCTTAAGAATACTGAAAAAATTTTGTAATGACATAGAAAAATACTGAAAAATCTATACCACCACCTCCTGAAAGTCTTTGAGATTGTGAGGTCATCCATGTTTAAATTGTACAAAGCAGGTATTGCCTGTAGCACAGTGGGGAGGGCACTGGCCACATACACCAAGGCTGGTGGGTTCAAACCAGGCCCAGGCCAGCTAAAACAATGACAACAACAACAAAGAGAAAAAGGAAAAGTAAATTAAAATGTACAAAGTAAAAAACAAAATAAAACTTCAATGTCAATGTTGCTTACAAGTGAGAGAATTACGATTTATTTTCTGGTTTTCCAAAATTTCAACAGTAAAAATATATTGCTTTTATGTAAAAAAAAAAAAGCTTCATAGAGAAAATGAAAAGAACTCTTTTTATGAAAGGCTAATTTATCCACCTAGATTTTAACCATCATTAAACATTCTTTATTGTAAAGTTAGCATCTCCCCCAAAGACATACTCATTTCTTCAACTATTCCAAAATCCCTTTGGAAAAAGGCAGAAATTCAAATCATTATAAAAACATACCACTACTTTTGGAAGCTCCTTATAAATCTGTTTCACAAAATCCAAGAAATGATGAATCTTAAAAAAAAGAAAAAGAAAAATGACACTTTCATTATACAAAGATATTCATAAACAGGAAATGCTTGTAATAAATAATATAATAATCTTGATATATGAGAACTCATAAAGTAACTACAATGTCAGACTCTAGAAACAAATAGGCAATTCATGTGAACAAAACATATATAAACATGTATATAAGTAATATTCTAACTCAGAAAGCACAAAAAGATGAAAATTAAAATAAATGCCACTTTTACAATGTTTGAGGAGGGTGTGATGAGGATATTCTCATATGCTACTCAGGGATCATAAACTCCTGAAATCCTTTTGGCACTATCTATCAGAAGCATTGAAACATTAATACCCTCCAACTGATCATTCTACTTCTACAACTTAGTCTACAAAATTATTTAAACCACAAATGAATATCCAGTAATAGTGATAAAACAAAAAGTTTGAAATACCTTAAATATCCAGAAAATAAAGACACCTGCCCTCATAAGAAAGAATATTATGCACCCATTAAAAATTAATTTTATAAAGAAATTTTATGGTTGGGAAAATGCTTACATATAATATGAAAGAAAACAATCAGCATATAAGATGTTATTATCACAATTACATAGAAAATATATATTCATGTACCCAACACTAAATTTGAATTAGTTGTTCAACATTTATGTGCACATCTGGAAGTAAAATTCAACATAAATCAAGTAGGTGGGGGAGTGGGGAGAAGAGGCTGGGTAAATTCACACCTACCTGGTACAATGCACACAATCTGGGGGAAGGGCACACTTATAATTTGACTTAAAATGTTCAAAAAGCAAATTATGTAACCAAAATGTTTGTACCCCTATAATATTCTAAAAAAAAATTTTTTTTTTTTTGAGATGGAGCCTCAAGCTATCCCTCTGGGTAGAGTGCCATGTCATCACAGCTCATAGCAACCTCCAACTCCTGGGCTCAAGCGAGTCTCCTGCCTCAGCCTCCCGAGTAGCTGGGACCACAAGCGCCCGCCACAGCACCCGGCCATTTTTTGGTTGCAGCC
>CAUYQV010116974.1:0-12278 GCA_963574575.1 Galagoides demidoff
AGATTGTTCCATATCAATACATAAGAAGTTGCCTCACTTCTGACAAGCACTTGCACTAATAGATATACTGAAATTTATTTACCCAGTTTTATTTCAATGGATGGTTAGGTTTGTTCCAGAATTTTTGTAATGAATATGTTATTCAGTTTCATTTGGCATAAAGAATAGCCCTATGATAAATCTCTAGTATTGTATTTTCTGTGTCAAAATTATGCACATTTTGATAGATATTTAATAACTGCCCTCAATAATTGCTTACCCATCATCTCCATAAAGCAATGTTCAAGAGTGTCTTCTTCCTTATACTTTTACCATCACAGTTGGTCAACAATCTGTTTTATTTTGTCAATAAAATCTTTGCCATAAAGGGATATCTTGTGTCATTTAAATGTACCATTCACCATGTTTGTGGAACTAAGTATCTTCTTGCATTTCTTTTAAGTAAACTGTCCAAAAAAAAAAAAATCAATAGGAAAGGGTTGAAGTAAGAGCCTCTGTAGTCTCAGCTACTCAGGAAGGCTGTGGCAGAAGGGAGGATCAGTTAAGCTCAGGAGTTGGAGGCTGGAGTGAACTAGGATTGGGTCACTGCACTCCTGTCTGGGTGACAGACTGGATTCAAAGGCATCACCCCCATCAATGTTTCTGTAGTCACCTGCTCTTCTTCCTTTGTGTCTCTGTCCAAATGTTTCTCTTTGTATCAGGAAATGAGGCCTTACAAAGTATAAGACCCATTGTAATGCCTCCCTCTTAATGTGAATTTGTCTGCAAAGACCTTATTTCCAAGGTACTGGGGGTGAGGATTTCAACATTTATTTGAGAAACACAATTCAACGCACAGTGGTGTGTTCGCTTTGTGAAAATTCATTGAGTTTTACCTTAATAGCTTGTTCAGAGGTCTGTATAAGTACTATACTTTCATAAATGATTGACTTAGTAGAACAAGCCATTTACATTAGGAAAAAATTTAAAACACCAAGGAGTAAATGTAGCTAACACAAGGTAAAGTTGACGACTGTAGAAAATTATGAAACTTGCCAAGAGATATTGAAGATTTTAATTACTAGAGAGAGTATACTAATGGATAGAAAGACTTCATAATGTTATGAATATGTTGACTGTCTCTAAAAAATGTTCTAGATTTATTGCAAGTCCAACAAAAATCCTAACATTATTGAAACTTAATCAGTAAATTCTAAAATTTTTGCGGTGAAACAAAGAGCCAAGAGCAGCATGATATTTCTAAGACAGAATAATAAGAGAGAATTAAGTGTAATAAATACAAAGTGAACTATTATAAAAGTAGTATTAATCTAGACAATTTGATATTGAAGCAGGTACAGACAAATTGACCAGTGAAACAGCATAAGAGGTATCTACCAAATAAAATTAGTAGAGATTAGTAACCCCAAGCAACATAGCACCAGACATAACTAGACTCTGGGCAGGCTTACTTTAAGAAGAAAAACTTTATGGAGGAACAATTAACATATAATGACACATTTAAAATATACAATTTGGCAAGTTTTAACCTATTAACATGCTTGTGAAACTATTTTTACAGTAAATATAACCAACATGTATACAAATATGACTGCCAGAAGTTTGGTTGTGCCCTTTGGTAATCCCTTCTATCCACCCCTTGCACCCATCCCCATTGATCACTGATCTGCTTTTTATCACTACAGATTGTTTTCATTTACTGGAATTTTATTTCAATAGAAATACATGGTTGGAACTTTTTATTTCTGACTTCTTTCACTCAGCATGATTATTTTGATATTCATCCATATTATTGTATATCAGCAGTTCACTCATTTTTATTGTTGAGTAGTATTCCATTGTCTGACATTACCACCATTTATTTTAATCCACCTATTTCTTCATGGAGATCTGGGTTATTTTAGTTTTCTTTTTGCAGTTTTTGGCTGGGGCCGGGTTTGAACCTGCCACCTCCAGTATATGGGGTTGGCGCCCTACTCCTTTGAGCCAGGCAGCACCCTTTAGTTTTTGACTGTTACAAATAAAGGTGCTCTGGTCATGTATGTGCTGTTCTTTGTATGGACCCGTCTTCCTTTTCTTTCGGGTAAATACCCAAGACAAATAATCAAGCCACATGAGAGCCATATGTGGCTGTGATATTTTACATTTCCACTAGCAGCAGATGAATGTACTAGTTTCATCCTTTCCAACAATTCCTAGAATTAGTTTTTAAAGTTTTAGTCATTGTACTAGGTAGTGGCATCTTATTGTTATCACTTGCATTTATGTAATGCTAATGATGTTGAGTTGTCTTTTTCATTTGCTGATTTGCTATTTATATATACTTTCTGGTGAGTTTCTCTTCATATCTGACTACTTATAGATTGGTTAATTTCTTATTGTTGAGTTTCACTAATTATTAATCTGGGTACAAATCTTTGGGAAGATTTTCTTCTCTTCCTTTTCTTTTGTCTTTTCTTTTCTTTCTTTTTTAAAAATTTTTTTATTGTTGGGGATTCCTTGAGGGTACAAGAAACCAGGTTACACTGATCACATTGGTTATGTAAAGTCCCTCTTATAATTGTGTCTTGTCTCCAAAGGTATTCTCTGACATGTCTTTTCATTCTGTAAATAATCTACTTCAAAGACTATTTTTAATTTTGATAAAGTCCAATTCATTCATTAGCTCTTTATTGATTGTGCTTTTGATGTCACATCTAAAAAATGATTGCCTAACCCATTGTCATGAAGATACTCTCCTATATTTTCTTCTAACAGTTTTATAGTATTAAATTTTATATTTAGGCCTCTGACCAGTTTTTGTTAATTTTTGTATATGGTACAAAGTATAAGTCCAAGTTTTGTTTTTTTCAATATGGATATCCAATTGTTCCAGCCACATTTGTTGAAAGGCTATCTTCTCTCTACTGTGATACCTTTGTGACTGTCAATAATCAGTTGTCTACAAATCATTCAGGGAACAGATCATGAGGTGTGTAGTTGAATATGGTTTTGGCAATTTAATATAGGCAATAGCCATGTATTTGTGAAACCATCAAATCTGACAGAGGTGTTATGTTCTATTCAATAAAATGACTTGTGGAAAGTTTTATTCACATTATATTAAAAAATAATTAATTCCAGTTAGATTAGAAACTGAAATGTCAAATCAAACTTTAACTATTTAGAAAAAAGATTAGTGAAATCACCTTAATAGCTAAAATTCATTATAAAAATAGTAAAAACATTTATCATAAATCAAAATATGATGATTAAAAAAACTACCTTAGGGTGGTGCCTGTGGCTCAAAGGAGTAGGGTGCTGGCCCCATATCCTGGAAGGGGTGGGTTCATACCTGACCGTGGCCAAAAACTGCAAAAAATAAAACTACCTTAACATTAAATCTATGTGCTTAGCATAAAATATCTTAAAAGGGGAAAAAAGTGACAAAATGAACAAAATATTTGTTACAAATGTAACCAACAAAAGATTAATAAATTTATAGGAAATTCTTATAACTCTAGAGAAAAAGGCTCACAGAAAATTTGAGAAAAACAGAAAAACAAAAAAAAATGTACACGCATTTCATAGAAGAGACCCTTTTGGCCAAAATCCAGATTTGTGCATTTAAGTTTCATCAAGAAAATAAAAATTATAAGAGTGGATATTTTATAATTTTTTAGTTGGCAAAAATAAGAAGTTTTACACTATGAAATGTTGGAAAGGCCAAATACTAGTGAGTTTGATAAATGCTAAGAGGATGTAAGTTATTCTTATTATTTAAAAATATAATTTCATCTTATTTAAAATATTTGAATATTCTATAATGATACTTCCCAAAGAGTACCCCTAGATGAGGCAAATAATTTTATCTGTGCAGCTATATGGTCTAATCTGATAGTCACTTGTCACTTCTGAGTATTGCACTCTTTATTATGAGTCTCACTATGTTGCCCTCAGTAGAGTGTTATTGCACCACAGCTCACAGCAACCTCAAACTTGTAGTCTTAAGTGATTCTCTTGCCTCAGCCTCCGCAGTAGCTAGGACTAAAGGTGCTTGCCACAACGCCTGGCTATTTTTGTTGTTGTTGTTGTCATTGTTTAGCAGGCCTGGGCTGGGTTCGAACCTGCCAGCCCCAGTGCATGTGGGCTACAGGTGATAAGCCATATTGCACACTCTAAATATGTCTAGGGTGAGTACAGAAAAAAATTTTAAATATATGTCACGTAATTATAGTTAAGTGTCGCATGTACTCTTAACTTACATTCATCATGTTGCTTTTGTTGAATTTTAGAGAGGAAAAATCCTCATGCTTACACATCAATTTAAGATTTGATGATCTGTCAATACTTCAAAAATCATTTTTCACAGTTAAAGCATGGACTTTATTTTTATACCTGGTAATATTTGTTTGTAATTTTATCTTTAATAGATGATAAAAGGCATCTTTTATGGGGATTCTTTCTAGTAAGCTTATTTCTGATGGTAAACCTCTTTTAGGGGGCAACCACCTGGGTGGTGGAAGCATCTGTACTTGATGGTTTCATGGCTTTCTTTAGTATCCCCAAGAATTTCACTTGTTTGGAAGCTACTTTTTATACTTTTTCTAGGCTAATGATTTATGATTTTAGTAAGGCCTTATCTACACTTGGTAAAAAATAAAGCTACAGAAATCTGAAGGCTGAGTAAATTTATATTAAAGCCCGGTGTGAGAAATACAATCCTATACCACAGGCTCCAGCTTATGCAAGAGCCAGAGATACAAATGAAACTACAAGAGCTACAAACACAAGGATATTGTTTGCCTGACATAAGGAAAAAGGAGGAATAATGACAAATTCCCACCTATAGGTCTAAGCACAAGAATGCACAATAGTCTAAACACAAGAATGTAGTTGGACCAGAGAAATAGGTAATCATCCCTGCCTCCTACCCACTAGTTTACCAAGAATCAAGTAAAAACCAACAATATTTATCTTCTGCTAGGCTAGGGTCAAGAGCACAGAGAAAGACTGCCTCTGTGATTCAGGCCTGCAGAGATGATGAAAAGAGGTTAGCCCTAGCATAAGATAAAGCCAATCTTTTTAGAAAAATTCAAATTCCATGGTGTGCTGAAGCATCGTAAAAACAAAATCCAAAGTGACTCAATCCCTGATGATATTGAATTAGCCACACATGCTAACTTCCTGAGATGGTATGCCCATACTCAGATATAAACACTATTTACCTATGTCTCTCAAATTAAAAACAAAAGATAAAGGATTTTATATGAAAAAACGAGATGACCAAGCAAGAGATAAATGCATTTTCAAAAAAAATGCAGTCCACAGAACACACTCAGAGATGATCCAGATCATCTTTAGCTATTAGATAGAAATATTAAATAACTATAATGAATATGTTAGAGGAACTAGTGAAGATATAGAACATGTTCAAAAAATGGGAACTATGAGAAAGAATTAAATGGAACTAATAGAAATAAAATAATGGTATTTTATTAAGAATAAAAAATTCTTGCAGTGGGCTCATTAGTAGATTTGACAAAGCTAAAGAAAAGAAATAAGTAAACATAAAAATAGTTCAAAATAGTCACCCCAATTGAAGGGAAAAAAACTCTTTAAAAAGTTATAAAAAGTAAAAGAATATTTGAATATTGTCAAATGGCATCAAAATGTCCAACATAAGTATCATTGGAATCCCAGAGGCAAAGAATGAAGAAAAGCATAGGAATATCTGAAAATATGACTGCTGAGATCATTCTAAAAGTATCAAATCAATGACTAAAGAATCACAGAGAAGCCTAAGCATTATGAATAGCAAAAAATACGAGCAAAGCCATATGACATGATGTCAGACTGTTAAAATGAAAGCAAAAGAGAGCATTCGAAGGCATCTAGAGAGAAATTCACCATGTATACATGTAAGACAAGAATTAGAGCAGATCTCTCTTAAAAATCATGCAATCCAGAAGATAATTAAGGGACATACCTAAAGTACCAAGAAAAGCAGCTATAAACCCAGGATGAACATAGTCAAAATGTAAGCAAAAATAAATAAAAATAGCTGAGAGAATTTACAGCCTGCAGACCTATAAGCATATATATCAAAGCAAGTTTCTTCAGGCAGAAGAAAAATATTACCAAAGACAAAGATAAACTTGAACCTACACAGTGAAACTAAGATTTTCTATAGTGATAAAAATGATTAATAGGAATTAAAAACTTTAATTGCATTTAAAGATAAGTACCTTAAGAAAAATAATAAAATATTTTATAGAATTTATAACAAAGAAATAAAATTACGTGACAACAATAACAATAGTACAAAAGATGAAAGGAGAGAGTTAGAAGGATATAGTATATTGGAATGGCGTAATATTATTTAAAAGAGAATATTCTATGTTAAAGTTATATCACTAATAAAATTGCTAATAAAGGACAGAAAATGGATCCATAAAAACTACTAAATCCAAAAGAGGTGGAAAATAGTGGAAAAGAATCAAAGAACAAATGTGACAAATAGGAAGTACTAGCAAGATGGTAGATTTGAATCCAAAAATAATTGATATTCATATTAAATGTAAACCTGCCAGTTAAAATACAGAGATCCTCATATTGGATAAAAAGGAAGATCCAATTATATCCAACAGTCTGTAAGGGTTAATATAGCTTTTTAAATACAGAGCTGTACATATGTCAAAAATAACAGACCTTGCAAACACTATTGAAAAGAAATCCAGAGATGCTAAACTCAGGTCCAGAAATAATATCAAGGATAAATATGAATACCACATCATGATAAAGAGGTCAGCCATCCAGAAAGAATGAAAATACTCAATTTGTATCTCCTTAGGGCCTTCCAAATTTGTGAAGTAAAAACTGATAGAACTTTTCTTCAACTTTTATAAAAATACTTACAAATCTACTAACATAATACTTAATGTGAAAAGCTGAGAATTTACTACCTAAGCCCAGGAACAGGACAATGATACCAGAATTCACCACTTTTATTTAAAATACTACTAAAAATCCCAGCCAGAACAAGATAAAACAAGAAAAGAAAAAGCATATATACACTTTGGAATAGAAGAAACCAGAGTTTCCCTGGTTTCCCACTCTCTTTACTCTAAGGCTGTCTTCCAGGGACATAATTGTCTACCTAGAAAACGCCAAGAAACTAAAAAGAGAAAAAAGAAAAACAAACAAACAAAAATATCAAACACACCCGTAGAACAAAGCAAGTTCAGCAAGGTCCTAGGAGAAAATTTAACATGCAAAAACTAATTGTGTTTCTAAATACTGGTAAAAATGTGTGGAAACAAAAATGAAAATTTTGATGTCATTTGCAATTATTAAAAAAGGAATGCATACATGTTCATCTCCACCCTTGAGGAGAGCAGAATCATGTTTTACTTCCTTAAGTCAGGAGTATATACATAATTTATTTGAAATTCTTCTGCAAGGGAGATTTATTTTATTCACCCCGTTTATTTATTCAATATTTTTTGTAACATTATAGACTCATAGATATTTATTTCACATGTTTGGTTATAATCCAATACCACTATATTTATTTTATTGCTCAAAGTGTTCCATTTTTGGCTTTGGGGAACTCTTTTGCTTGATGCCTATATCCCTTGAATATCCCCATCATTTGAAGCACTTCCCTCCTTTCTGACATTGCCATGTGCTCCCATGAGCACAGGAGCCCATCTTGAATATTTTCTACCCCTGCCTTGGAATCAGCCATTCTCTAAGGAGCCTTTGTTCCTTTTATTAAGCAGTAGATTTATGCAAGATCTGATCACTATCTGTAATTTTTCTTTTTTGGAAAAGAATAGGAGTCAAAATAACTATGAAAAAGGCTTTAAGATTTATTATAAAGTAACAATAGTCAATATATTGTGACATTGTTGAAAAAAGGAAGGGATTTGAAGGGAATAGAATAGAGAACATAGAAATTGTTCTGGACTAAATTGTCTATTTTTGACAAAAGCCTTATTGGATTTCAATAGAAGAATATTATTTTCAAAAAGGGGTGCCAAAATAGATATCTATATGTGAAGAGAAAAAAAGGCTAAATCCTTACTTTGCATCATACACAAATTAACATGCTATTGATATAGAATTCAATGTAAACTTAAAACTTCTAGAAGAAAATATATCCACCTTAGGATATTTAAAGATTTCTTGGGAGACCTAAATAAAAACTCCTCTATGTGGAGATCCACAGTGTTTATATACGAACACAGCATAAATCCAATGGCAGTTTACAATTCCTCTGAACAAATAAACTGGCAATGATAACACTAATAAAAACAATAGCAGGATTTAGCCATTTGTTAGCATCTACTGTGTGCCAGCTGTTAGACAGTGCTTGGCATCTTAGCAAGATTCCAATATTACTCTAATCATTACAACAATTCTTACAAAATACATTGGATTGTTGTCTCCACTTTACTGATAAGAGGTTGAGGACCACAG
The DNA here is from genome assembly GCA_963574575.1 of Galagoides demidoff. Classification (NCBI taxonomy): domain Eukaryota; kingdom Metazoa; phylum Chordata; class Mammalia; order Primates; family Galagidae; genus Galagoides; species Galagoides demidoff. The sequence goes on from CAUYQV010116974.1 coordinate 8,464, forward strand.
CTATTAAATAAATTCCCTAAAGTTACAAAAGCTGGAAAGCTGGTATGTGAGCCCAGGCAGTAGGAATCTGGGGCGGGCTCTCTCTCTCCCTTCATTAAGCCTTTTGAAGTTGTGACATAAAATGTACAAAGAGAAATATGCAAAAAACGTAAATGCACAGCTGAAGAGATGATTACAAAGTGCCCATCACCCAGATGTCCTGCTGTTCCTCCCAGTCTCTGTCCACTCCCCTGACTCTAAGGGTGTCTACCATTTCCTACTTAGTAGATATGGTTGAGAAAATAATATATGAAAAGATGCTTCATATCAGTATTCGGCAGGAAAATACAAATTAAAATCATAGCTAAATTGTACTACATTTTATGAAAATGGTTTTATAAGCTGATAGCATTAAATGTGGAAGGATGAAAGTAAATGGAATTTTCGTATATTGTTGGTGGGAATGCAAACTGGTCGGGCTCCTCTGGAAAACAGTCTGAAAGTTCATTTACTGTTGGGAAACTAAGACTCTTGACATTTGGACTTACCGGCAAGGACATGGCTATTAGGTGTGGTGCAGCTCTCACATGAAAGGTAAGATATGAAATAGAAATGTATACAAAATTGTGTAAGAATAATGCCTTTAATTAACACTTACTATTTCATTAATTACTGGCCAAAATGTACATGATTGTGAATGAAGACTCTAGAACTTCCAAGGGTCTGAGTCTGTGTAAGGAAACATCATTATATCTGTCTTCTGTTGTTGGTGTTGTTTTCATTATTTGGGAGCAAGACAAGCAATTTTCTTCTCACAGATAAAGTGCATGTGTCGGGAACAGTCAGAAACAGCCAGGCTTCTTCCTCTTATACTTCCACAGTTTCCACTTTTTGACTCATCCCAATCACTGAAACTATAGTAAAAGCAATTACGAGCTATAAAACGTACATTTATTAATGCAGAAGTAGGAGGTATTAGTGCCAAATTAAGGTGGTGTATTTTTGTTTCCTTAGAGGGACTACCTTTTGGCACCCTAAGCATTCCCAGAGTACCTTACAAGTAATATCAACATAGAATTGCCATGGAGAAGTCTCCTGTCCTTCCTTGTGTACTTGTCTCCATATTGAGCTTCGGTCCTTTGGAAGTGTGAATGTGCATGTATAAGGGTGTGTATGTGCATGTATATTTATGTGTCTGCATATGTGTATAGGTACGTATGCATAAATATGTATATGCATGTTTCTTTCCTATGTCTGCAGGACTTTAAAATGGTATTAGTGATTCTAAAACTTATTAGCTATTATCTCTGTCAGATACTCACAGTTTGGGATGGGGTGTTGAGTTATCCTCCCATGTCCAGGAACTGCTCACTCCTGGACGGGACAATCCAGTCCACCAGACAGAAGATATTTGGTTTTGGATGAAGTTCTGTAATAAACAGAGCATTATTTATGGGTAAGAATTTTTTTATGTTCTCAAATGAAGTAAGAAACTTGTTAATATTAACTTTCATTAATGTGAATATCAAAAAGTGTTAAGACCAACTTCCTCCAGATTCTCTTTAAGTTATAAAATAATGGAATCTCAGTTATTGATCATTTATTAAATGGCAAGTTATAAAAAAGAGTAAAATGATACTCAATTTACCTATGTTTATTTAAAGTCAGGCTGAAATCTTACTTTTCCTTTGAAACTTATTTTTGTGGCTCCAAGATGAGGTCTGAGCAGTTTGGATTGAATGTGAGGGTCCAGGTGCGACAGCTATGACATTTCTAACAATGTTGTTTTGTATTTTGGTTCTACAAATTTTCTGTTTATTTCTTGTGAAATGAGCTTCCTGAGGAAATAACTTTTTCTTCATCAGATGAAGCATTTTACAAAGCTGGGTGAATAATTACTATTTGACAGGTACAAAAACCAGCAACATTCATCTAAATATAAATTTTACAAAGCTTATTCCATAAATTGTCTCACTTGCTCTGCCCAAATATATTAGGAAGTACAAGTAGCCCGTTTTCCTACCTGATCCCCACTTTGTCCAAGTGAGGAAACAGATGCTGTAGTTGATCTATTCACACAAGTAAGGTGAAAAAAGGAGTTAAAATGAAGTTTGTGTTTGTGAACCCTATTTTCTCTATTGTGTTTTTATTTTTGATTTTAATTTTAATTTTGATTCCTCCTGCTTTGACAAGACAATGAAAGCATTGACTATCTATGCCTCCCAAATATATGATGAGTTTTGACAGACATTTGACGCTCAATTTCAGGGTTTTCGCAGATGATTTTATTTCTCTATGATGATACTCTTTAGAAAATGTGAAGGATTGTAGACTCAAACTTATTCTTATATCCTCTCTATTCCACAGACCCCAATTTAGGATGTCAGAAGTTAAAGGATACATTATCAGTGGCATATTAAATACAATGCCTTTTACAACATTTTTCTGATCATGTATAAGTCTATAAAGAGGATGACCATGAGTATGTTAGGGTAAGACACTTCCATGAAAAGCCAATAGTTCCATGGGTCAGCCCCTCTTACTTCTTAATGTTTCCTTAACAGTTTTTGGTGGTATGCCGATACTTACGGAAGTGTTTCTGAAATCCTCTTACTGTCTATATAAATCCTATATTTCTTACCTGAGAGATTCCAGTAAATATTCTGATTAAATGCGGTTGTTATTTATGTTAAGCAGAGATAAATTGCACATTTGTACCCCTACCTGGCTAGTTTACAATATGCCACATTTTGATATTAGCCCTTTCTCTTGTTTTCTAAAACATGTTTCTTCATGCTGTGAGCAACAATTGCAATTTTAATGGAGCAAACAGGAAGTTAATGAAACTACCAATATCTTCCTTTTGTTCTCAACTTTTCCTTTGTTTTCTTGATGTATTTTTAGTTCCTGTTTTTACAGCTATTTCTAAGATGTTGAAGGTCAAGGACATGGATGATTGGAAAGGCACAGAGAGTTGAGGGATTCTTAGTGTGTATGAACTGATTTTTGAGAGCATATCAAAGGATTGCATTTAGCCTGAAATGTTAAAATACATTTTTTGTGTAAGAATAATGATAAATACCTTGTGTACTTTAATTCTATAATTCCAAACAAGACACAATTATAAGACTATGCAGTATTTAGTTCACTTTACATAGGAAACTAGTCTGAGTCCAAAGTTAATATAAAGTAGACTAATTGATCTTTAATTTTAGATACATCACCAGCTCTTTTTCATCTTCTATCTTAAGAAGTGTAGCGTCCATCTGCTTGCAGAAATTCTGACTGTCATTAAAATTCTTCAAATCATATGAAAAATAATAGCAGTCCTCTCCACAACACGACCACTTATTTTTACATGTGCTGCACTCACTTCCTAGAAAACAAAATATGTTCCCCAGAGACCTGGGAGGAGCTCTGGGTATGAGTCCTGGGAGTGAGTCCTGGGAGGAGCTCTGGGGCTGAGAGATGGAGGTGTCCTTCCCAGTCCTTCTAATAAACATTTGTTTTGTGAGATGCTGGACTTCATTTGTGCCTTTTGAAAGAGCCCTGTTCTGTGGAAATCATCACATAATTTATATTTCTCCAAGTCTATGCATGATATTGTTAAAATTTTCTAGAAAACCTCTCTAACAAAGTTAGTGTTTTCCCATACAACTTCTACCTGAAGGACTTCCTAGTGAGAAACAGCTACCGAGCAAACCCTGAGTACAGAGCAGCTCTCTACTTATAATGCCCCTGGTCCACATACCCACACTAGGGTATAGTAATGATTTGAGAATAGGATGTGTGAATTTTAGGGTTTTTTCTGGCAGCACAATTATTACTTATGGCAA